>JAVYIG010008846.1:0-84691 GCA_035222895.1 Strongylocentrotus droebachiensis | reverse complement strand
TGTTTTCAAGTAAATTCTACATGGAAAAAATTCGTAAAAATTACCAATGAACAAATTCTTTTTTACAGTGTATATATCTGTCTCTTGTAAACACACACGCACGCACACCCGCACATACGTTTCACCCCCCCCCCCCCCATCTGTCTGTCTCTCTCTCTCTCTCTCTCTCTCTCTTTCTCTATCTATCTCTATCTCTCTCAAGATTTCTATATCTCCCACTCTACATGTCTTACACTTCATGATATAGATTAAACTCTCCTTTCGCGCTTACTCTCTATATTTAGCCCGTTTCCTCATCGAAAACATAGCGAGTTATCAGTATTTCCGTGTTGGCATCAAACATCTTTAAAAATACTACTAATCATAAACATTCTTTAAAGGTAAAGACCAGTAATGGTCATGAGATTGCATTGTGAAAGAAACGTTGTGGAATCGATCAGAAAAGGTTGATCATCTAGCATCTAGCATCTGCAAGGTTCTGGAATCATCAAAATGATAAGAAATTTGGCCCATCCTTCGTAAAGTTACAAGCACTATACACAGAAAGATGTATATGGGACTACCCTATATCTCTCACAAGACCATGAGAGAAACAAATTTACCAAATATATGAATTAGTAGGCGGTTTCCCGGCAATTTTTGTTATCATCATGTCTTAGTCAAAACATATTCTTTCACATGATTGGTAATGAGAGCTTCCATTTCATTTTTTGAAATTGGGGCGTTTCCAATACTGGTCTTTACCTTTAAAACACATGATTTTAGGATTTTGTTTTCATTGTTAGTCGACAAAATATTCACGTGTACTATTTTCATTTCGGAACTTTAATCTGTTTTCTCGTCTCAGTCTCACTTTCCGTGCACCCTCTCTCTCCATTTCCCCTTATTCTCACCTCATTTACCTATCATTCTCACCAGAGAGATGCGAGCACAGAAATAAATCAATTAGAAATTATATGATTACAACAACGTGGTTCTTGTAAGAAAGTGCAAGATGCGAACTTTGATCATGCTAGAATGATCATTAATTACTTCATTTAACACCTCTTCCGTACACACAACCAATTCTAGGTCGAGCGTAAATTAGTTCCAATCATAATTTCACCCATATTTTTTGCCTTTAATTTTCCCCAAGTGGAATAAACTCAAACCCTTTGCCATTCACAAAACGTCTTACTCGCTCCTTCATTTCCCTCTTCTCTCTCTCTCTCTCTCTCTCTCTCTCTCCCTCTCCCTCTCTCTCTCTCCTGTTTAGTCGTTATTATCTCGTCATCTCTCTCTCTCTCTCTTTCTCTTTTTCTCTCCAAACTCCTCTCCTCCACCCTCTCCAACAGTTTTTTCTCACTTTTTTTCCTTGCTCAATATTTTACCATCGATTGGTGTATTTCACACACTTTTCCTCTCCCAAATAAGATTCCCCTTTGAGTAGATGTGCACTGTTAGCTTTCTGTTTGTGTATTTATCAAATATTGCAATGAAAGAAAAAAACATGAACAAATTAATCCCTTTGGCTAATCTTTTGGAAATATTCACACAATTGTGAGAAATGAAAATGAGAGAATAATAAAATGTTCAGAGGGGCACAGTTTCGACGGGATGTGTTAGAATAGTGAAGAAGAAATTTAATTCACAACGCTATATTAGAATAGCTTGGCTTGAAGTTAGCAAGTGCTTTTGATTATTATCTTCACGAAAAGCAAGCATTACACAGTATACGACCGATATGGTCTTAAAATGATTTGTTTTCTTTTCTAATTTGTTGTAATATTCCTCTCTGTTTGTAAGTAATGTAAGCTTTGTATGATAATGTTCTCTCTCTTTGATTGTAAGTATTTCTTGTTTATGCGCTCCTGTTTATGAAAAGGGGCTATATAAATGTAATATTATTATTATCATTATTATTATTATTGTATTATATACTTATATATTTATTTAACATTCATTTTCTGATGAAAAAGCAAGCTATCTTTTGCCAATTTGGATGTTAATCCTTTAAATATTGGCTAAATATGCATTACCGTTTTTATTATTCAACGTTGACAATATAATCATTTTAACTGACAGTATACTAAGTGGACATTAATAATATAGATTAATATAGAATAGATGTAATTAATTCTCGTAGAATGAACTTTTGCTTCAAATTATTTCAATGTACTCCATTAGAGATCGATTAAACCATCTACATGATAGGTCAATAGAAATCCATTTAAACCTCTTATTGATCATTCTCTCAGTTCGAAATAAGTACGCGCTATTGATATCTTTTCCACCAAGCAGCACAAAATGTAATGTTACACCATTATTTCGTGCTGGTCTATTTAAAAGTGAATAGATGTAGAGCGGGAACCAGGAATTCATGATCTTAACAAAATTATCAGCCGTCTATGAAATAATAGCAGCTGACATCAGGCATCCCGACACAATACATTCATACGTGCGAATCGAAGTATAATCTAAATAAAGAAATTGAAATATCTGACAAGAAAGCCTTCCTAGCTTTACATCGCTTCAGGATTTGGTCACCGAGAATCTTCACAATGAATGTCTTTGAATAGGACCATTATGCAATTTTGCACGAATTCTCTCTTCTTCTTTTTTGGCTTAATACGCCGGAACCTTTCATCCTATGCCGAGTAACATTTCAATTATGTTTCAAATTTCTTTTAAGACATCACGGCCCGGTCGACCCAGCGATATGAAAGGCGTGCCGACACCATTACCATCATCATACCCGTATTAGCAGTAAAGAACTACATGTATGTGCGGATAAAGCGTGCCTTTCTTGCGAACCGTACTTGTTATATTTCTTTAATATTGTCAGCACATTATAGTTTTCATACTTTTAAACTGAAAAAATAAAGGAGACTACTTTGTCTATCGAGCTATTATATTATTACATGTATTAGTGTTATTAAAATCATCACTGTTATTAAGCTGTCCAATGCATTATCAATAATTATAGGGAGAATACTAAAGAATTTTACATCATTAGTACATGTATATTGTATCTTTGGACATTCTCAAAAGTTGGCAGAGCAATCTTATATATTTATTTATTTATTCAAACATATTCTTTCAGGATAAAAGGGAAAACAAGATCAAGTTGCCATTCACTGCTTTACATTTTGGTCCTGTTAATAAACATGATGATAATCCAAACTCCATTAGTTGGTTGGTATTTAAGCTATTTCTCTGTAGATTTACAAAATGTTTGTATCCCGACTTCTTACATAGAATTAGAATAATAATAATGATACACAAAGTAAGATTGAATGTAATGTGAGAGTATCCGTTCATTCGTTTGTATTTTAAAGAATACTAGTATAACACGAAATAAGAAGCATCTAGAAATTAAAGAATGCTTTACAAAACAGGGTATCAAATAGAATGAATTTGTTGTGCAAGATCCATGCGGGAAAACTCTAAGACGATTACATAAATTCGTTCGCTACCCAATTACATCTTTGCATTAGTATTTTGCCTCGTATATATAACTGATTTCTCCCCGCCTTTATCAATATATTCATCTGTGTATTTCTTGTTATCTCATCATTTCATACCGGTTCGTATTGCCATTTGGACAGAAATCTGATAAGGATGAAATACTTTGTGAAATTAGGCCCGGACACGGTTGTCTAGTGTGTCTATTGTATGGAAAGTCCCACCACAAAGGATGTGAAGAATCGCTAGTGTATCCGTTTCCTCCGTTGTTTTGTTAGGGTGTGTTACGTAGATTGAAACTGATATGACTCCTCTTTATTGTGACTCCCACAAACCTCCTCCAGGGTGTAAATTAGTTTGTAAAGAACCCCAAGCGTCTACATTTTTTGTTTTGATGGGGCACAATAGGAGGATCGGCGGCAAAGGAAGAAAAAGAGAGAAGAAGACACGAAAAAGAAAGTTTCATTTCTTGGTGGGAGGAACGTCTCTTGTTATCTTGAATGAAGTCCACGGACATCTACAACGCCGCAAGCTCCCCAAAAGTGTTTGTATCCCTTCGTAATTGAAACGATTGATGAAGTAAGCAAACATGAAACGTTAGATGGATTCTATTATAGAAAAAAGGGGGAAGATAAAGATCGTCATGTGTAGGTGGAAGTATCTTATCGCTAGAATTACATCTCTAATGAAAGTATGAAATGCAATGCACAGGAAGGAAAAGAGAACGAACACTGGCTTCTTCAAAGAACCATTTTGGATGATTGTAGATTGTAGATCGTCGATTTGAAGTTCAGTATAATTGAAAATATTTACTAAAGGAATATACTAAAAATAAAATTGTTTGTGTTTTGTAGCAAAACTTATCAGTATAGTATAGATGGGCATTATGCAAGCCTAACTTAATATACACATCATGAAAGTCTTGTACAGTGTTGTATATCTTGTAGTTTCTATAGGAACTAATTATGGCTAGAATGGTTTGAGACTATCAAAACGAGCAGTAAAGCAATTATGTCCTATAAGAATCCATTGCATATATACTATTGGTTGGGTGTGACATACTATATTCAGTCACTTTATCGATTCCGTTGAGATGGTCTAGCTCTTTCAAAGAGAGATAACATCAAGACAGTTTAATTCTAGCTTGTGTCGGAAAGAAAAAATACTATAATTCCTATATATCAATGCAATTCATGTTTTAAACATTTCTTTCAGGAACAGTTTCATCCTCGAATTAAACGAGTACAGACAGCCGAAAAGACATCGATCAAATTTCAAGCAAAGTGTTTTACGAGGCAAAATTATTTTCATTGGTGTAGGAAAAGATAAGAAATTATCCTTTCCACTCAACACATAATATCGTTGATTATTGAAAAAAAAGGTTATATAATATTTATGTAACCTATACTGAACACATTCTCCTCGTATATTTCGTTTATTTGTACATAATGTAGACCATGGTCTATTGGTCTTATAACAAACCAAATGAAGTTCGGAAGTGCATCAAGTTATGCTTCAAAATCTTAAGCCTACTTTGTTTTGATGGAAATGGAAGAAGGAGAGTAAAAACGCGATCTGCGTATAAGTGTTTGAGAAGATAAGTGTAAGGTCTCTAAGACTTATAAAGGAAATAATAAAAAAAAACATTTTAAAGTTCGATGACATTCATCTCTCCAATGGTTTTTTTAAAGTAAAGATGTTTATACCAATAAGTCATCGCTTGTCCTGCATGCATCCCTCTTGCTAGGCTATATACCTTAATTCTTACGATATGATACAGTTTAATCCAATTAAAGTCGCATCTTAATGGTTGAAGATATAACGACTAGAGTGAAATGATAACTGGCCCTGAACTGGGAGCAAACCATTCTCAAGTGTCTTCTTAAAGGACACAATTCTCTAAATCTTCATCGATAAACCGTTGGTGCGGATTGATGGGTTTTTTCATCGATGTGGTATATGAGGACTGTGAGTAAAATCAACTAAAGCATGCATGTGTGAAACACTTAATGCACTCGACGCTTCGGGTAAATAGTTTACATCACGGTAATCGTATTAAACGTGTTTGTGATTCTATCCTGCACCTATTACAATCGATTGACACGCTGCTCCTCATAATGACACGGAATTGTTTTAATTGACCTCTATCACATTGAGTTTCACTCGAGTAGAAAGATTGAGATCACAAGTTAAGCGGCGCCTTGTCCTTGAGTCTTCAGAAGAAAGGGACATGGCGCCAGCGATCACGTGATCAGTTATACTCCGGAAGCATTATCTTGTATTAATATACGCGCCAATTGAAGGGATAACATGTCACATGTTTGTTTTTATTTCAGTTTTATTATTTAACAATATATACGATGTAAGTTAAAAGCCAACGTCTATGCTATTTTCTATGAGAGGATAATGACTTTATAAATCGATTGGCGTTTAGTTCGAGCAAGAGGTCGTGAGGCATGTCTACGCAGAGCCAAAAGGGTGTTAACTCTGTGTTAAAGTATGTGAGTTAACGCCCTTCTGGCTTCAAACATACACATTATTGCTGACTCACTATGAAAAGCTCTCTAAGTAATTAAAATAGATTTGTTTAAATGATAGACATACTTTTACAAAATAAAAGATATAAGTACGAACTAAATAATTTATCAAAGGAAATTATTTTATAATTAATTGAAAATTTATTTACTTCCCAGGGACTTTAAGATTTTTATTAAAACGAGAAGCTTGATATAACATGGCTATTTCTAGAAACCGGGTAACAAAATTGTTTTTGTTATCGATATAAGGCATAAATGCACACTGTAATAAAAATGATGTTTCATCGAAAGCTTATTAATAAGCAGATTCTATTCACCTTAAATATTAAACTAAAACCACAGTAATACAACAACAAAATAACATGTAAACTAAAATCAAACGATACAAAATATGGTATAGACAAATAAATTGTAAACTTCCTAAGCGCTTTGCAGAAATAAACGTTTAAATTCCCTTGGGGGGGAAAACGGATAAAAACTCTTTAATTGGCAATTAGATGCAGCATTGTGGCACTTAATATGCATAATAGTTTCGGGAAGGAAAGAATAAATAATGACAACCTGAGATGGACAAGTAAATATTGCATACATTCAGTGAGTGATTCGGATATGCCTGAGGTATAATCGTACCTCATTAACGTACTTGGTGGAAATAGTTTTAGAATGTATACATGTATGTCCTAGATATTGGTGCTCCTGTGATTTGCCACATCAACCAAGACATTCGGCATTTTGAAAGTTTAACAAAATATACTGCTCCGTAAAAATTGTATCATTTATGGATCAATATCTGTAGCATGCAACAAAGCTGATAAAAGCTTTTAACTCAAAGCTTTGTACTGTAAGAATAATGAACACACTGTGAATATCTACAGTTGTATCCTGAAATGACTCAATAAAAATGTCATCTAGAATGTTAAATAAATAGGGGTTCGAGACAAATTTAGCATGTGACTGCGGTCATCGAAGGAGTCAAGCTGATATTAATATGATATGGCGTTATAATCCTGACAAAGCTTTGTCAATGAATAAAGTAGATGGCCTAAATTGCCTACACTGACAGTTTATTCTCCAATAAATGACTGTGTCGTGATGCTTATCAAAACAAAGATGCCCATTAGCATTTCTTTTTTTGGGGGAGGGGTGGTCTTGACAGTTCTATAATTAGGTCTAAGGTACAGTGAACGTGATAGTATTTGAATGTAGACGTAGTAATGAAAATAATGTCCCATTACTGTTTTGGTGTTTTGTAATTTTGTATTTTTGTACTTTCGTAATATTCTCTATTTTTGGTATTACTATGACTTATAAAGAAATTGATCGAAATAATCTATTTGTCACTAATGAGACTTCTTTTTAGAACATTACAGGCATGACGAATGTTACAGCGCATAAAAATGAGATGAATTTAATTCGATTTTTTTTTTTTTTTTATGGTCAGTTTTTATTCTTTTCTCTCTTGAAACAAATTATAATCATAGTACAAATTACAATCATCATATGTAACGCTCACTGCAAATGTGATGACATTATAAATCAGTATAAATTTTTGTCTTACAAACGGCTTCAAAGAAAACTTACATAGTTAGTTCCTATACATCATATTCGACACAAAAATTCATATTTACAAAGAAAACATATGCAGTTATATAATCCAACATTTTTGTTTTAACAATGTAGCAACTTATACTTCTTTTATACTGTTGTCCTGAGAAAAAAGTTTTCTCTTTTTGTTAACTCTACCTTACCCGACCTCCTTACCCTTACCCCCCCTCCCCCCCCCCCCCCCCCCCCTCTTAACCGGTGGACGACTGGCTCTGGGTTCCAATTGTTTGTCTAATACTCAGGTTTTCCCATTTAGAAAAATTTCGATTGACAAGGTTAATCGATAACAATTCAAAGTCACAGCAAAAAACTGAAACGTTTTGAAATTTACAAATTAAAATGAAACATATAAAATACATGCAAGTAGTACGATTTGAAATATTCGCAAATATAAAATAAAAACATTGAATTGTGAAATTGATATGGAATAATGAGAAAATTAAAAACAATAGGTGGAGAAAAAGAAGATTACGATTTTGTACCTATTTAATGGATCTGAAAAGTATTCTTCAACACCACTCTTTTGGATATCATATTTATGCAGATGATATTCAAATACTCACTTCATTTAAACCTAACCAAAGCAATGCAGCCAGCACTATCCATAATCTTGAGATTTTTGGACAGGACGTCCATAATAATGGTTAAACTCATTAAAACTTAATCTTTGAAAATGTAAATTCATATTGTGTGGTTCAAAGACTCAGTTAAATAAGGTATCTATAATATTACTTCCATTGCCCTCGCTGGCCATAAGAATGCTGTATCTCATGTATGTTGTTTTTTACTCAAACATGACAATGTCTCCACAAAATTAATATCAATACGTCTCTAAATCAGTTCGGTATCAGTTGCGTAACTAAGGATTCATGTGTAAATACCCAACTCGCAGTACAGTGCCACAGAGAAGATTATCCATGCTTTGATTTCATCCCGTCTTGATTTTGGAAATGCCCTTTCATTCAACCTACCTAAATATCAGCTTGTACGATTACAAACATGACAGAGTGATGCTGATCGTATAGGTACCCTCTCCATAAAACAGAGTCACATCACACTCAAAGCTTCCATAAAACACAGTCACATCACACTATAGTTCTCAAAGCACTCTCCATTGCTTGGCCGTGAGTAGACACATCGTTTTCAAAATTATTTTGCTTTTATTTCATTGTGTCCATGACTCTGCCCCAGAGTACAATATCAATTTGTAAATACTTACATTTCGTTGAGATCTTTACGCTCTAAAAACTCCAGATTTCTTGTTCTTTCTAAAGCTAAATACCAAGTGGGAGGGGAGGGGACCTTTGTTCATGCAGAGCCTTGCTGTGGAATGCTATTCCTCGAGAGATTCATAAAAGTGTTTAACAATAATCTTAAAACGTATTTGTTTGATTCGGCATATAATAAATTGTTCTTTCATTTGTGTATTTTCTACCTTTCTTCTTTTGCAGATGTTGTCATGTGATTTCCAAAGTGCGTCTTGAGCATTTGTTTCCAAATGGATTCTGTGCCCTACAAATCTCATATAAAAAACATTATTTTCAGTATTATTATTGGGGGGAAAAGGAGTGGAAAAATGAAAGAAAGAAAGAAAGAAAGCAAAGGAAGCATGGTGGATAATGAAATAAGAGTTAACAATATCATTGATAGGTTTACGGAAAAAAAACAGTAATAAAATTCAGTAGTCCTTTATACAAGTAAATAGTCAGTAATGAAACCGTTTTTGGCCAGTGTAACAGATGTACATGTAGATAACTTTTTGAATAATACGATATTCTTGTAAATAAATCTGAGTAAGATGATGCCAGTAGTATTTTCAAACAGAGGAAAAGAAATCAGTGCATATCCCGGTAAGGAAACGCAGTGCATCCATCGGTAAAAGATTTAATATGCGGTACTCTAAAGTTTAATTAAGCTAATGGCTCTTGTAAATCTGATTGTTGATTTGAATTCATGAAAATCGCATTTTGATCGTCTGCAACTAGAAACTTGGTCTGTCTGTCACGCTGTAATGAATGAGGGGGAGGTTGAATTCTCTTGCTGTACCCTCGCTCGCCCGACCGACTGAGCGAGCGCAAAACATTCGACCCTAAGGAACTGGCTAAGACTCTGGCGTCTATTTAAGGTTTGAGAAAAAACGAAAGGCAGGCTTGAATATAATCCCCTCAGCGTTATCATTCAAAGACTAAACTGAAAAGGAGACAATTTTAGTTAATCATGCTAATTCATCGAGTTTCCATCTCTCTCTCTCTCTCTCTTATTTTTCTACCCTGATGCAAACATTCTCAAATCTCACCCTATTTGAGCGGCTTCATAATATGTCATATACGTTGTTGATGGGACCCAACGGAGGGTCACGTGATCAATTCACTTAACCCGCTGATTGCTAAGAAAGGCGCCTTTGACTGAACGCCATCTCGCTCTGCTGGTGGTAGCGAATTCAACGGCGGATGAATGGGTGTATTCCCCCGAGCCATTGCATGCGATCTCGAGTGCGTTTGTTACGCGCGTGACCGCACTCCAACCAGGTCCGAACGTTGAGCAACGGCAGAATGAGCGCGCGGCCCTCCGCTAGCAAGCGGAGCAGGATGAGAAAGAAAAGAGGGCGAAGAAGCCCGATTAGCGGAGAAGAAAAGCCAGAGCCCACTGCATTAATCATTAAACAAATTTTTGATTGCGATAGTGCACCACTAGTCGCTACTCGGGATAGGTATTGGCTAACCAAAAAATTAATCAAGTAAATTGCTATGAGATTCCTGCCTCGATTTCCTTGCGGGTAGGAAGGAGGGAGGGAGGTAGCAAGCCTAATCAAACAACACTGGCGGTTTTTATAATCACACATTAAAAGGCACCTATTTAAAGTTCTCATATATCTCTTTTCTTGATTTGAGATATGATGATGTGGAAAATTGGGAGCTTATGAAGCCACTCTTACCAATTGATACTAATTACCACAAAGCTCGATGACACAGCAAGGCTTTACAGCCAAGACTGCCGCGAGGTGAACAGATGTCTATGTTAGGATCTAGTAGCCTATAGTTACCTACATGTAAATCAAAGGAAAAAGATACCAAACGAATTATACAGCACGAAAGAGAATGCAGTTAGGCCTAAATAAGTAGCTCTACTTTTTTCAAATTCTGAAATAATTAAACAGTGCATCAGTCGATCTTAACCATTATATTCAACATCAGTTAAAATAAAAAACACAAGAAAGGATTTAATAATTCAAAAATAAAAGAGATTTTGAATTTGTTGATTATTGGCGACACCTTTCTCAACTTTTCACATATAGAATTTTATTGAAAGAAACCATAAGAAGTCATTTTGAATTACATAATTATAGTCTTTTTTATTGAAACATCAATACCTGTAGCTTCAAATGGATCGTGAAATCCTCTTGAAATCCAGGTATTACTATTAGTAATATTAGTGGTGTTTTATAAAGAGGAACAGAGTTTATGAAACCTTTTTAGGCAAATACATGAGCGAAACTATTGACGTTGCGTGTATGCAACACCCTACGATTTTGAGATATTCTTTCTTCTTTAGTGATAAAGACATGTAAAACCAGATTATTAAAAAGAAAAATATGCTTGAAATTATTGTCATTAGACATTATTATACTTTATTCATCCAGATTTTAAGAAGCCTTTCAAACTTAATGTGCCGATATAAATTATTCCTCATCATCGTCTGATATCATTGTAAGAAGGCCTATGACCGTTTATGTAATGACTCTTCTCAGTCTTCTGATTTTGTTAAATAATGGACATCGTATTGAATTAATAAAACTGTGAATGAATGACAGTATACGAAGTTTATAAAGTGAATAAATAATTGTGTTTGTGCATAAAAGTCAATTCAATATTACCATGTTTGTTGTTATTCATGAGTTATGAAAGCAGTGTATCTCCCCTGATTGTAATTCCAGCAGTCTTTCGAGAGGATGCGTGTTGCCCAGCCTGCTTGGTTGCCAAGGTAATTCTAGAAAATCTTAATTAATTTCCTTATTACAAAACTTTGCAGTATCCTATTGTCACGATTGTAGGCCCCTGTGATTTAATTTTACCCTGCTCGTGCATGCCCTACGTCCAATTCTATCGGATCCTTCCAAAATGTTATACGACTCCGAAGCTGAGAGATTCGGGATATCTTGTTCGATTTCTCATTGCCTGGAAGCCAAGATCTGATTATTCGCAAACCTCATCAATCTCAACTAGTCGTCCCATACATACGGAAACGTGTTGGTACAACCGTGATTGCCAATTAAAACCTTGTCCATAAATACCCGTGCCGACGGAAGGAGAACGTCTTGATTCAATACGTCACGTACGATTCTATGCATTCCCGCCGCCGTATGCAGCAATTATCGGTTGGGAAAGAAAAAGGAAGCTCTGCCGTTGATCTCTTATTCAATTTACCAACAAAAACTTCGCCTAATGATTTTCAAGAGTCACAGTCATGAAATGGACCGTGCGCAATTCGATTAATGCGTGATAAATGGCCAAGCATGCTGCAAAGCTACTGAACATGTTGTATAATATCTGGATGCACAGCAATCACGGTTCGAAACTCGTCATTCCTCTTGAAATTGCACCATTGAATGTTAAACGGAGGCAGGCTGCAATTTTCATTTTCTTGATAGTGAGGTAAGACGCTTGTTGTTCTATTATAGATGTATATATTCTCACTTTCCCTCTCTCTCTCTCTCTCTCTCTCTCTCTAACTCCCCCATCCCCCCCCCTCTCTCTCTCTCTATAACATTGTTCCCCCATAAAGTTAGAATAATTTTTCTTTACCTTTTGTCATTAAAAGATTGAGGCAATATGATATATTCTTGACATATATAGTTTATAAGCATCTTCACGGAACTTTATTGATCAATCTAAAGAGTCATAGTTTTTACTGCGATTGATTAATAAAGCTCTGACTAGATACACATTTCATCTATCAAAAATAAATCATATTTTTGCAAAATCTTCATAAAAATAAAAGACTCCGTTGACACGTGTTATAGGTGAAACAATATTTCACCGATAGGGCTTCTTCAAGTTATGATACTGCAAATTATACAAGTGCATTGTTAATGTATAATTTGAAAAGAGACATTGATAGCTCAGCAAACTAAAACGGCAAACAAAAGAAGAAAACAAAATAAAACAAAAATGATTGTGAGACAATAATCATTTACAAATCCAGACTCTCATCAACCGAAAAAAGTTTCGCACTATCTGCTTCGAAAACATGGAGCAATAGAGCACTTTTCATGCATCAGAGAATTAACCTGTTTTGCCTCTTTCAAAGGATTCCCTATAACACTCTTCCTTCAGTAACTTAATGTCATTAACCTATTTTTATGAGTGTATGTATTTCATGTTTCTCTTCACATTCTGTAAATTCGTAAGCGCCATGATGTCTTCTCGTAATATCAGCACTCCTAAATTTCGATATTATTATTATTGTCATTATTATTATTATTATCATTAATAGTAGTATTAGTATTAGTAGCAGTAGTAGAAAAAGTAGTAGTAGTATATTAGTACAGGTGTAGTATCATTATTTTGTCTTTCTATAGTATTCATTAAAATAATAGATATATCTACAAAATATGATAACGTAAAAGGAGATGACATCAAATTAACTAAATCAACGGAATTCAAAATGCCGCTGCTCGTCTTATAACAAACTGAAGAAGATTCTTATTATCACTCCTATACCGAAATCCCTTCTCTGGCTCCCTGTTCACAAGCGTATAATCTACAAAGTTTTGATCTTAAATTATCGCGCACTAAAATGATAACCTGTATCCACTTTATTTTATCCCTTGTAACACCCCGTTCCATATGTCGTTCTGGTTTAAGTTCGACTGGTAAAATCTGAAGAAAATGAGGGTGGAATAAGTTACATTTCCACCTTCATACAGCTAATACTGTGGATATTCATGCGCCACTTATAAAAGGTATACCGGATGACCAAGAATACACGAGAACGAGAGAGAATGAGACAAGGAAAGAGAGAGACGTCAAGGAGAAATATTCGGAGAAGAAAGGGGAATAGAGAGAGAGAGAGAGAGAGAGCGCGAGAAGAGAAAAAAAGGAGCGATGGATAAGTGGAACAGATAGAGGGGAGAAGAAGGGGGAGCGAATGGGAAGAATGAGAAGGTGAGATATCGAGAGATAGAGGAGAAGGTGAAAAGGAGAAGAACGGGAGAGGGAGAGATTCAGAGATGGGGAAAGGAGAGATAAAAGAGGGCGATTGTGAAGACTGAGAAAGTGTGTGGCAGAGAGTTAATGGGACGGGTAGAGGGGAGACATGGAGAGAGACATGCAGAGAGAGAGAGAGAGAGAGAGAGAGAGAGCAAAGAAGAAGGAGAGAGAGGGGGAGGGGGAGGGGAGTGCAGAAGGCCAGTTAGTGAATTATTCGTTTATTAAAAACACAAAAAGTAGAGGGTTTTGCGAACCGCCTTGATACTACTCTAAGCTTCCATCCTCTGAAGATATTTCAATAGGCCTACTCCTAATTAGGTGACGAGTTCAATGTCAATTTAAAATAACTAACATGTGAAACGCATATAGAAAGCATGATACAGATCAACTTTCCGCAGCATTATTCAGAAAGGAGATATATAGAGGAATATTAATTCAAGGGGCACAACAACACGATTAAAGGTAATACAAAGTTTTGGTATGGGGTCATGAATTTGGTTCAAATGAACATAATTATTGGAAGCATATGCGATCCTACAATATTCAGTGATCGTTGACGCGGTTGAAATCGAGTCTAAAGTTATAAAATTGTAAATTATAAACTCTTTGTGTTGTATAGCTCCCTCTCAAGGTCAAAGTATTAACTAAGCTATAAAACTATGTTTCTTCACTAAAATCGACCGATTATCTATTCCCGTTGGTAAATTATATATCACAACTATATTCTGAGATTTTCATGGTCGTAGCTACCATTGTACGGCCGTAGGCGCTATTTGAAATTCATCAAAATTTATTGGGAGCACCGTTACATTTTTATATTCAATTTTTCTCGAAAGCGAAAGTTTTTTTAGAGGCTTAATTTTCTAGTGCTTACAATACATCCACAGGGGCATCCAAATATATCAAAATTGTAAAGAATCACTGTCCACCCAAATTTCAAAATTTCCCAAAACTTTGTATTCCCTCGCTCAGATAGGATGCGGCATAACCACGGTTTTCTTTTTAATGATGGCGTGAAGTATAATACGCTTCACCTATCTGCATCTTAAACGTTGTTTTTCTAACCCTTTTTTTTAGTCACGCCCCCTTTTAAGAAATACAAATTTTCGCGTCACCCAATCCCAATTTCATTTACAGAAGATTCATTTTGCATCACTCTGACACAGTGCCATGTACACATGACCACATTAATTTTGTTTCTACATTTTGCGAGCGAGCAAAACAATTAAGACACATTTGATAATGGTAACATTATTTTTTACTTTATAATCAACATAGATAAAAATAGAGAATTAGGTGTGCGGGCACCTTGCTATACACCGATTCGGTTTGGGGGTTTTATGTACCTGCCCGCCGGTGGCGGCGCTATAACTGGGGGGCTTCTCCGATCCAGCTGACAGTACAGAGAGCTCGAGAGCGGTTACTAACGTCAGTGCTTAATTTTCTTGCATATATTTTCGCGCGCTGCGCTTTTGCATGCGCTGCAATGCAATGTAAGCTAGCTAGCTGCAGTCAGACGCCCCCCAGTTATGGCGTCACCTTATGAGGGCGCACTTCCACCAGAAGTCGCCCGAATCGGTGTATACCGAATACATGAATACCAAAATCATTTGGTACAGTCACCTCAATGCTCGAATATGAGAATATTGAAATCAGGGAAATGTGAGTTGGTCTAGCGATAATGTCCGTGGTACAATCTGCTCTCTGTCTTCGCCTGACTCAGCGGACCCCGATTCGAAACTGAGTCACGTCTTTCGGATGCATGCATGCATGGTGACAAGGTCGGTCCCCAGACATTAATAATCATATCTGATTGATACACGTCTGTAAAAACCCAAATTAAGACAGTGTCTGCAAAATGAGATTACAATAAGCTCTGTACTTTAATAAGCTACTCACAGCTGGAAACTGACAGAATTAACTAGGCTCTGCTCAAGGCAGTAGGAATTGTGGTAAATTGTTAAATTAGAGTCTGGCCTTGTAGACTAATTAGTTGTTGTTGTTGTTGTTGTAGGTAATAGTTTAATGGCGTTCATTCAGTATTGAATATATACGCCATATATCTTCAAAATTATAAGAAAAATGAGAATAAAGATTTGTAATGATATAATTAATTAATCAGTAACGCAATTTATTAAGAGTCTCTGGATGGTTTGCAACTTCGTGTTTCTGCTTTTTTAAGTTTAATCTGGTCAGCCCGGTTTCGATTGCATGGAAACTAACTAACTATAAGACTAATTAGTGGCACCAGCCTTTTCCGAAAGGGGGAATTCCCTAGAATTGATAGACACGCCCCTATCTCGCATTATATGCGCGTGCGTGGTCGGAGGTCTAGTAATACGGCTCGCGCTCGATCGGGAACAACAAGTTTGATTAGTGTATTGTACTAGAGGGACATTTATAGTGGTCAATTTGCATTTGCTTGAGCTTGAGGAAGGTCAGTAGGTATTATTTGTTAGCAGTAATTTGCCATCTCTTGATAAACCCACGATTTGAGGGACCTATAAATGAACACCTAGCTACCAACGTTTAGACACATAATTGTTGTACCTTTGTTGTACATGCAGTTTAATAGTGGTTTAGAGCGAAGTCCGATCAGAGACAGAGACAGCTCGCAGAGAGCTCGTTATTTTCAACGTAAAAACTGTCCTGTACTAAAACTACTGTAGCTGTCCCGTTGAAGCAAGCCTCATAAAATTACTGCCCAGTATTAATTTCCCATTTGTTTGAGCTGAAGGAAGTTTATTAGGGTCTAGGTATTGTAATTTAGCTTGCTCTTTGTACTCAATAACTTGATAAGCTTTTTATGTACAGTTATGTGGATGTAAAATCTGATGAGTGGTGCATGTCCTAGCTGGTGTGGTTTATTTATTGAGTGGATGTGTTGACCCGGCACAGCCCCTCGTACGTGTGCAGTATGAATGCTGTGCTTGTATTTCCATTTCAAACAATGGCAAACAACTCAAAATCAAGGACTTCTTATTGAATTCCTGTGCTTATCGAAGAACTGTGCACGAGCACAGATTGTCTGGAAACGGTAGCACTGTCAGAAATAGTCTTTATTCTAGTCTAGATAAGAAACATGATGAGGAGAATGAAATACAGAAATAAAGTGTATAAAGAGATCTTTTAATATGTGTGTGTGTAACATCAGTTTTTACAGACGTGTATCAATCAGATATGATTATTTACACCTGGGGACCAAGCTTTTACGCCACCATCCTAAAGTTGTGACTACGGTGACTGTCTCGAACCAGGGTCCTCAGAGTCAGTTTGTAGGTGGAAACGGAGAGCTGGAGCTGACTGTACCTCGGACATTACCGCTTGACCAACTCACATGACCAACTCACATCTCCTTGATGATATAACTGAGTATTGACCAGTATATCACAAGCACTTGTAATTTCTATTTTCAAGCAGTAAAATGTAGGATAAAGTACAAAAAGAGGCATTTAGCATACTTGCGAAAGCGTTTGCTTTCATGATTAACTGGCCTGTGAAAAAAAGGAAGTGTCAACCCCTTGGGGTTGGAGAGACGGATGCGTGTTCCCAAAATGTCTGGTAAAGGGGTACTTTTTCGCGCTACAAAGTCCGGCCTGCCATTGACTTACACACCGAAGATAGGGGGGGGGGGGTGCTTTAAAAAAGAGGCAACAAACATACACATACCCTAAATAACACTAAGTGGGGGGGGGGGGGGGCACTGGGGTCAACACTACACTTTGTAGATTATATAAATTGTATCTACAAAGGAACTCAAAACGTGATTACGTGGGTGATTGTTACAAGCCTTCCTAATGCATTGTGAGCTCTATAGCGGTCAGGATACATTTTGGTTAATAGTTTTAACTGATGTGTGAAATATTGTGTGTGTCCCAATTAGTGTCGATTCCCTTTTTCATGTGTTTTTTCTGTTGTTTTTCTGTCTGGTTTAGATTGTAAAATGACTACTCAACCCACCAAGAAGCTTATAAACGATGTCGATCGATGTGTAGACGAAGCAATAGAGGGCCTTGTTGCCATTACACCAGGGATCACCAAGTTAGCCGGTCATAGAACGGTCTTACGAGATGATTTGGATGATGTGAAGAAGAGTGGGAAAGTGACGTTACTTTCTGGTGGAGGTTCTGGCCATGAACCATCCCATGCAGGTGATAACCTTGGATGAATCAGAGAAAAGAACAAGTCGTAAAACAGGGCTCATCACTATAAAAACCCCAAATTTGAGTTATTTGACTTTCATCTAGTAGCATGAAATCCAGTTTTATGGGCCAAATCCAAGAGTTGTAGCCATTTCAGACGAGAATTAGGCACTTTTCAATCTTTGTCATTTTGGTGAGGAACATTTGAAAAGAAATTTGGGACTAGATAACCGCCTTAAGAAGGTGTGATGTAAATGATAAAAGATGTAACTTATTTGCTCTGTATTCTGCAGGTGTCTTCAATTTTGTACATTTATGTACGTTTGTTCAAGTATATATATCCATGTCAGATTCTGTGTAAGGAGTTTATAGCACATTGTGCTGCATTGAGGTTTCTGATGCGTTGTCGAATCAAACAATCACACTAGAAATGCATTTCTTACAAACTATCAGAGACTATTAAAGCTAGCATCCTAATGATAACCTGATCTAAGAAATTCTCACATAACACCTGTCCTGAAACAGTCACATTGGCTTCTAGTCCAATCAGGCATAATTTCCAAAATGCTGTTACTGACCTATCTGTGTCTTAATTCAAAGGCCCCAGAATATGATAAGGTGTGCACCCTCACGCATTCTGTGATATCGGCTCAGAAAAATCTCTTGAAATGACCAGTTGTCTAAGTTTTACAGGGACCAGCCATTTACTTGTGCTGCCTCTGCACTTTGGAACAATACCCCATCTCATATGAAGGAAGCATCCACAATTTATAAGTTTAAACGTCTGCTTACAACATACTTTATTAAATAGCATTTTGACTGAGTTACAGTCAGGAATTTACAGCGACTAGTTCTCCCTTCTATGAATTTTCTTCACAAGTGCATAGAGCCAAAACAGCAGTGATATTCACTATAAAAGCACTGTATTGTTATTATCCTCTTTTCCCCTTGTTGTTCTATTTTTATTAACTATTTAGTAATCGTCACTCTGGTGATTTTCTCCTAGGTTATGTTGGACGTGGTATGCTGAGTGGTGCTATAGCGGGATCTGTGTTTGCCTCACCCCCTACCAGCTCCATATTAGCAGCTATATGGGCTGTTGGTAGAGATAACCCAGGTGAGGTAATGGACCTAATTGTGGCAGATAAGCCCAACTTATTCAATCAAATCTACTACTACTACTACTACTGCTACTACCTCTACTACTGCTACTACCTACTATACTCCTCCTCCTACTACTTCTACTACTACTACTACTACTACTACTACTACTACTACTACTATATACTACTACTGCTACTACTGCCACTACCACTTTGTCTACTACCACTACTTCTACTACTCCTACTACTACTACTACTGCTGCTACTACCACAACTACTACCACCACAACTACTACTCCTACTACTACTACTACTTCTACTGGTCACATTCAAACAAGTGTATAGTTGAGGCAAAGATGACCTTCAAGCCGGTTCTACCATGAGTACCATGAGTTAATCATCCTTAGCAACTCCATGAGAATATTCTAGTTTTTAGAAAACTAGTTTCTGGTTTGATTCCCATGGCATTAATGTCCTTTGACAAGACATTAGTCTCCATTTGCCACTCGTTGAGGAAAATATTCCTACAATGCCAGAACGCCTTGTTAAGGCCGCTCAGTTAATGCCCGGTTAATAATTATCACAGCGCTTGGAAACATTAGTATTAGGCGCTATGTAAATGTCAGTTATTATCATCATTTTACCTATTAATCAATAAATCATAATTTGGGGATAGGAATTGAAAATAAGAGTTTTGAAGTATAAAAACAAAGGAAAAAAAATGAAACAAGTTGCTGTTTAGATACTGTTTCATACACTTTATTTAGAAATTGGCTGTGGACTGGGATTATTTTTGGTAGAGTCATATATTTCTTTGCAACATTCAAGAGTTCTTGTTCTCGCCCTGATTCTCATCTCAAGCTGGAACATTGCTGATCGTAAAGAATTATACCGGTGATTGTATCAACTTCGGGATCGCCATGGAGAGGGCCAGAGCAGAGGGTATCCTAGTGGAGATGGTAGTGGTCAAGGATGACTGTGCGCTCGCCGGTCAAGATTTAGATGACCGCAGAGGCCTTGCAGGAACAGTCTTTATTCACAAGGTACCTGTGACCAGTTTCTCAAAGCCGTCATATATCATAGTTCTTGGACATCCAATTGAAATCTGTGTCTAATATCTCTATATGCCCCACATATAATTTCTCTTTGCCAAATTTTATTTATCATGGAATATATTCAAATATATCCAAATCTATCATACCCACATTTTCATTATATTTTGATTTTTTTTCTTTAAATATCCCTCTCTGGGTATGATTTTTTTTCTTCTGACATGCACCAAGCAGTTTGGTTAAAAAACCGATACACCATTTCATAATCTATATTATGTTGATTAGATGGAAAAGATAAAAATGCATGTTTACTATTTCATTCTAAAGAGAGATGAAATAAGTTTTTAAAATTATGGTTTTGTTTTGTTTTTGTTGGCAGGAGGAATGGCTGAAAGTGGTTTATCATTGCATCAAATCAAACAAGCTGTTGAATCGGCCTGCTCTTCAATGGGTAAGAATTATTTGATGGTCCTAGATAAGAAAAAAGGAAAGAATAATCATTAAGTATGGCATAATATGGAAACAGTAAATATGGTACCATTTACCCAGGTTAGCTTCATCAGTATTAAAACTGTTCTCCATGAGGGCCCCGCAATTAATATTTCCACAGTAATGCCAAGTACCCATTTTAAAACACCTTTATCCAGAGGAACAACCAATTGCATAACACCTTGTCCAATGATGTAAACACTGAGCAATTAACATTGAACCATGACCTTTCGTATGAGAATCAAGAACCTTCACCAATATACCACAGTGCTCCTGTTGATAAAACATGAATCTTCCAATCAGAGTTTGAAATATGTATGTGTAAGATGTGAAATCATCAAGAATTATCTGTGTATTAGATATTTGCCATTATGCAAAAGTAATTTGATTTAATTTGCATCATTGCATATTAAGGGAAGGTTAAATTGAACAAATTTATCAAAATTCCCGCTTGGAAATATTCAATGTGAAGATTATTACCGGTATCAATTTCAAAATGGTAAAATACTACCCCACTTTCACATTTGGAGAGCTCGATCTTCCAACATTGCTGAGATCTGTGACGTCACTCAAGAATATTGAATATTTTGTAAAGACCTTTGACCTGCTCTCTCATAATTGATATCTTCTCAGGGACTGTCGGGGTGTGTCTGTACCCATGTAGTGTCCCTGGAGCTGGCCCATCATTTAGTCTAGGTCCACAGGAAATAGGACTAGGGCTTGGTATACATGGAGAAGCAGGAATCAAACAATTACAGGTTAGTGTCAAGGTAGTCCACATGCAAACAAACATTCAAACATGTAAAATTTGAACATGAAAGGACTATGTCCTGATGTATGCAATGTCCCTTGTGGCCAGGATCCAGAGCTTGCGTATGGGTAAATCGGTTTCCTGATTTTTAAAATTTTTCCTGTCTTTTTCCCGATTTTTTTTTCTTTTTTTTTCTTCCCGATTTTACCCCTGATTTTTCCCTTATTTTCCCTTTCTCCCTTATTTTTTCTTTTTCCTTTATTTTTCCCATTTTTCTCATTTTTCTTACTCAAAAGGGGGGGAATTTTGTTTGATGCTATTTTTTTTTCTCCTTGAATCCTTTTTTTTTTTTAGTGCTCACTTATATCACCCCTGAAGAATGTATGTTTTAAAAACTCTTTTTAAAAATCTTTTCATGATATTTTCCTAATCAAATCTCTCAGTTTGTGTTTCACAAAACTGTTTCCCATCTTGACACTGCACTTTAGTCATTTTTTCTAGCTGAAAACAAATAATGGTTTCCTTTTTTTATTTGCGATGAGTCAGTGAAACTTGAAAATACATTTTAAGTTGAATCAAAATACAGAGTGTGTTATTATATTCATTGTGGAAGTTTAACTAATCTCACGCCCACCTAGCCATATTCTCCATTGAAAGCAAAATATATTTGTTTTTCATTCACTTGAAAAAGCTTGAATTCGCTAGGGAATAGGTAATACAAAATTGTCTCATTTTCTTTCATGGTTTGATTGGTTATTGCCAGTGCTTATTCTTGGGTGCTATTGATAATTCAAGTATGCTCTGTTGTGGCTCTATATCTGCATGAAATGTTTCCATTCTTGATTCTCCTAATTGGTTTTACATCATTTGATCAGTTCTAACCACATATTGTCTTAGGACTTAGAAGTTCATAATTGGATTACTTCTACTGCTTCTATGGAAGTAATTGGACCCATGTGTAAATGACATGCCTGTGTTGTGTTTTCATCTGATTAGGCAGTAAACACCCATATAACTATCGGCTTATGAAATGATCTGATTATAAACATGAGAGATGTTATGACTACGATTGTTTTTATGTTCAATTGCAAATGTCATGTTCTTAAATAACACTATGCTTAAGGTTGTAAAAGGACAATATAGATTTTTACTAGTTTCAAATTTGAGGATAATTATTTGTATATGTTTCTTATATTGATAAATATTTTCTTCTCTTGGATTTAATAACTGTTTTTATTTTATTCTTCCCTTGCTATTCCACTGGGGGTTATCATGCACATGTGTATTATACCTTCATCAAAGTAAAACGATGCTATTCATTGTAGAAACATTAGCTGTTGAATAATACTCAAACCTCTCAACCTCCCTTCCTGATAGTTATCAAGTGCTAGTGATGTTGTAGCTACTATGTTGGACCAGATGAGAGACTCCACAAATAACTGTAGACTGGACTTGAAATCTGGTGATGAGGTCGCCCTTATGATCAACAACCTAGGCGGTACATCCAATCTGGAGATGGCCATTGTAGCTCGCTCTGTGTTACAGTACCTCAGTAAGTATATGTTCCTTTTTAATACCTTAGTCACACCACCCTACCGACTCCAAATTGACTCCTTAAAGATAATGCAAAGGTTTGGGAAGTTTAAAAAATTAGATGGATAGTAATTCTTTACAACTTGGATATATTTGGATGCCCCTGCGGATGAATTATAAGCACTAGAAAATTTAGCCCCTAAAACACTTCTGCTTTCGAGAAATTGACTAATCAAAAATTTACTGGTGCTCTCGATAAATTTTGAATATTTCAATTAGTGCCTAAGGCCATTCCATTGTAGCTGGGACCATGAAAATCTTAGAATATGTAGATCTGATATATAATTTCCAAATGGGAATAGCAAATCGGTCGATTGTAGTCAAGAAACATTGTTTTAAGGCGAAAGTAATTTCAGTCTTGAGAGGCCGCTTTACAACATAAAGAGTTTATCATTTACAATTTCATCACTTTAGACTCGATTTCAAACACGACAACGATCATAAAATCGCATATGCTTTCCAATTTGAACCAAATTCATGACCCCATACCAAAACTTTGTATTACCTTTAATCCAGCCAATTTTATGTAGTTGGAGGCAGTTCAATATCTTGTTTGATCTGTAGAGAGTCTGCAGTGTCGGTCACATTGGTGTGGCTGAGCTACAATTACAATTGAGCACAATTTTTACCAGTAAAAAACGCTTTAGAATTTTATATTCAAGTTTGATCTCAGTATTTTCCTATTAATTATAAAAGTAAAGCTCAAAGATGTTTAGTAGACTCATATAGAATAGGTTATTTGTTTTTTATATTGTGAGGTTTTTTTTTAGCAGACATTGTTGAAAGCTGAATTGTTGAATGCCTGAATGTAAGTTAACAATTGCATTAATCCTTATTTTTAATTTTGAAGTACCACACTTTTGTGTTATTGTTTACATTTGTTTAGATCTTGTGAACTTTTCGCTTCTATTACAGGTGATGCAGGGGTGAAGGTAGAGAGGGTTTACTGTGGTTGCTTTATGACATCACTAGAGATGGTCGGCATCTCTCTTACTATACTCATCCTGGACCAGGGTGGACAGCGAGCCTCGTATCTTGGTGAGTGGTCTTCACTCCTATCTTAAAGCCTCACTGCACTACTTATAGCTACTTGCGCCCTCTATACAGCCAACAATGCCTGAGCGGTACCAGTTGATCCCAGTTGGTTATCTCACAAATCAGCTCTCAATAAACATGAGAAAAAGGGTTCTCATGTTTATTGAGAGCTGATTTGTGAGATAACCAACTGTCGGTGACCTTGCAGGGAGGGCTAATCACCCCTGGCCAAACTAGAGCAGATGGGCTTTAAAGATTGTTTGAGTTCTGGTGAAGATTTGATTTGTGTTCTTTCTCATTCTTTTATGTCACTTTGGAGGAATAGTATAGAAAGAATGACCTCACATTTTGAATATGACAAGAAAATTTGGTTCAAACTTTCATATCTCAAAAAAGTGTAGTCCCGTATACACATTTCTGTGTGCATTTCATGTTACTTTCAGCAAGGCTGAATCAATTTCTGATAATAAAGATTATAAAACCTCACACTATACACTAATTCTCATAATTAGCCTTCATAATTTATTCCAGAAAGATCACATGACCAACACTCTAATTATAAATTCTATATTTCACTTTACAGAGTAGCAAAAGTCCTGATCAATAAAATAGATGTATTGGTCCATATAAATAAAGAGTGACACACTGAGAAGGAGATAAGTCTTTGTTTCACAAATACACAATTGAAATATTTCTCTTTTTTTACTCCACTGTGCCGTAATATGACAGAAACTGATAAAAAAGCTAATCTGTGCAAAGTCATTTAAAAATTGTTTGTATGTATTATTTGTTTCTTACAACGCATGCCTAAAATTATGGGAAACATACTTTTTTATCCACTAATATAAAGAATTATTATAGACAGTATTTGAGTGCTTATCAATACCCTACATGGCTTTTATACCTCGTAAAACAGTTACAAAATAGTAAAAGTCAATTTTGTTTGTTTGATTACCGGAAAAGATACTTCAGGTAGAGTTCATCCGTTATCTTGTTCAATGCATGACTTAGAAAAATTTATTGTGATTGTTGATAGATCAGGCAACCTCAGCCCCAGCGTGGCCATCTGTATCACATCGCCATGGTAACATATCACTTGGTAAAGAACTCCCAGTTTTAGAGCAAGCTTCTTCAGGATCCACCCCTGTGACTAGAAAAGGAGAGAAAATGAGTAATGGTGAGATTTTCATTATTTCCATCAAGAAACTACTGCATAAGCAGGTATTTGATTTTGTTTATTTCTATCAAGAAACTACTGCTTAAGCAGGTATTTGATTTCGTTTATTTCATAAATCACCCATTGATCGCGAATTGAACAACGTGCAAAATAATCACACCAATTAATTTGTTTTCAGAGACATTGCATTTTATTTAATAGAAAAATGTTGCAGTAGGAAAGTGTTGATTTATTAATTTGAAGAACAATATGTGTTTAATTATTTAGCCCTAAAAAGTACGATATGTGATAGGGTATTAATTCTAAGCCTAATTTCTCATAGAATTGTCAGGGTTCAGATCAAATTTGTTTTTGGAAGAAAGAAAAAAAAAGAAGAAGAAGGAAAAAAAAAAAAAAAAATCATTTTCCTCTTATTTTTTTCATTCCAGAGTCCTGCAAGAGAATTAAGACCGTTTTGAGCAGTGTATGCTATAGGTTGATGGAGAGTCAGAAGCTTTTAAATGATCTTGACACCAGCAGTGGGGACGGAGACTGTGGATCCACCCTTAGAAGGGGTGCAGAAGGTACACCTTGACCCTGTTGCATAAAACTTGATATCAATAACAAGTTACAAGCTGTTATAAGCTACTGAAATCAAGGCATCTGATTGGCTGAGAGCAAATTCGTCATATAAATTTAGCATTTGTTATAGATATAAAGTTTTATGAAACGGGTCCCTTGTCTACTCCTTCTCTATACTCTGGGGATAATTGTAGTCAATGAAAGTGAATTAATACTAGATTTTGAAGTACTATAAAACAATAAACTTGTATGTGCATGAGGCTTTCATGCATGAATTGCATTGTATTGAATTGGATCGGATTGGACTGGTTTATCGATTAGAAACAGAGGTTGCAAGTGATCAAGATTTGCACACATTTGTACCTCACAAACTTTAATCACATTGCTCAATTTTTGGAAACCATGAATATCGTGGAACCCAATATTTCCATGGATATTACAAGTCGTTAAAGGATTGGGAATTTGATAACGCTTTAAAAATAGTGTAACATAAATTGTGAGTACCCCGTGTAATGACAATCAGGAAATCATCTTGTGAAATGTCTTAATCCATGGATTCAGCTTTAACAGTATATGCCTTAAACTGTTCAGAAATTTTATATACATTTACATGGATAACATTAGTAAATTGTAGACTTGTCAGTAATTAGTTCTGCCCAATAGACCATTTTCATATTATAATAAAATTTAATGGACAAATCTTTTTAAAGCACTTGTTACAAATCATTATTTTCACCTGTTACAAATGAATTTATCTCAATAGTAGAAATTCTAATTGCAAACATTAGTTGTTACTAGGTAGGACAAACATTATGGCTTGCCCTACCTAACAACACGTAATATATGCCATTTGCTTTCTGAGTACTGAAATACAATTATTTGTAACAAGTGAATGAACAAATTTGTAACAAGGCACTGAACAAAGATTTGTGCATTAAATTTGATTGTGTGACAATATGCAAATAATCAATTAATTGATTTTACTAACTGATCTGACCCTTAGCAATGAAGACGTGGATTGAAAGTGAAGAGCTGCTCTCTGTTAGTAATGTCGCTGGTCAAATGTCTATTATTGCTGAGGAAGCCATGGGAGGAAGCTCAGGGGCGGTAAGATGATTATTATTTATTCATTTTTTAATTTATTGGGATAAAATGATCGACCAGCAGCACAAAGCTGAAAGGGTCAATTCAACAAAAAATACAGTGATGTATATAATTATATACATGTACAATAGTATAACAAAGCATAGTAAATATATCAGTAACATAATGACAATACCAAATAATTATATTGCATTCATTCATAAACATTACATTTTTATTTATTGGTATATAATGCACTCCACTTTATGATATAAGTCATTCCCTTTCAAGAAAAGAAGAAATAGTTTTTTGGGCTTTCTAATTTGTTATATATGTCGGTTTAGAAGAAAATCATACAAGGAATATTCCATGAAAAGGATTGCTCTTCAAATGCCCTCATATTAAAAATATGTATTCCCATATTCTGATATACTAGTGGAAATATATTATGGATACTAATGATTATATTTGGGTAAAAATTGATAAATTATTTGGCTGTTCTGCACAAAAAATAGGATGGCTTAACTTTGCTTAAAAGTATTTGGTAATTTGGTGTTCGCTATTGCAGTTGGATGAACCTGTATGTAAATTGACATCAAATGTTTCATTTTCCTTGTTATTTTGTATGATTCCAAGCTCTATGAAGGCTATATTAAAATTTAATGCAATCATAAAAGATACTAAAATTGTAAACTGGATAATAATGTACGGTACAAAATAGCTAGGACTTGCCCATTTCTTTTCTTTAACTTGCATATTAACTTGTACCGGTATATTAAAGCTGTAAAGTTCATACCTGGTATAAAGGGAAATATCAGATTATAGAATGATATCCTTGATTTATTTTTTGATCTTGATTGTAGTTCTATGGTTTGTTCCTGCTAGCAGCTCAACAAGCATTAGGAGATGAACCAGGATTTGGTGATTGGGTAGAAGCCCTTAGGCAAGGCATGAACAGAATCATGAAGTATGGCAAAGCAGAGGTTGGGGACAGAACCATGGTATGTCATTTTGTACCCCCTTACAAAGATTTATAATTTACAAAATTCCAATTCTGAGATTTGAATCTGTGTATATAGTTGCAGGATTTGACATAAATATCTTGTAAGGTTATGAGTTTCACAAAGCATTCCCATCTTCGTGGTTTTATTCTTGAATAAATAAAACCTAGCTATTAAATATAAAACAGGACATTTCTCCTGTCGTGAAATGATTCCTAGTTAAGGGCATTGTGAATTTCTGATTTGGGTATATGAGAATGCCCAGCACGATTTTGGAGCTTTTGTGATCTTTCAGTTAAATATTTACAGGCCGAACCACATAAAACATCTCCATAGTCGAAGTGGGAAAAAACAGCTGCGTTATACATGTATACAAGTTTTATTATAGATTCATTCAAGGTGCTTGTTAATAATACAAGAAAGCTCACCATTTGTCCCATTTTTTTCACCATCTTATCAGTGTGAATGTTCCATTTGATTTGCTCATCACAAATGACACCTAAGTACTTGACATTTTCCACTTGTTGAATTTTGGTCTTACAGAGGGTGACATTTAAGTTCTTTTCTTTTGACAGCATGTATCGACTACCAATCAACATACAAACTGTTTTTTTCATAATTGACACTTACCGTAGTCTATTTTACTTCGTCCACTGGTGTAAAAGAAGTAGGTCACTGTTCAGAGTTGACTCAATTCTGCGTACTGAGGTATCAGAGTAATATATCACTGTGTCGTCTGTATATAACGTTAGGCTTCCTGATTTAATATACATTTTCTTCATAAGAATTTGTTGATCGACTGCGTTGAGTGCTTTTCGCAGGTCGATTAATACAGTATGTATTTAGAATCGTTCATGGCCTGAACGAAAAGTGAACTGGTGGAATTTGTTTGGCCAAAGTTGTGCCAATACTGGCAAAATACAAGTTAAACTCTTCTGCTACTTTAACACATTTATTCGTATCACCAATTGTAGAATCACATTTTTTTAAACAGAAATGACTGATTTTAAAATTGTCTGTTTGTCTTGGATCAGTGCTTACATTTGAAAATTTATCAGTAAAATATTTGTTAAATTTGTTATTGATGTGGAAAATATGCGCCCCTCAGCAATTTTGTGCATAGACTCTTGCACATGATTTTAAGAGGCATGCAAGAGTCAAACTGTGATATTCAAGCAACAGCATCAAACATCTTTATCATCAAAGTGACTGATTTCGAATTGTGTTTCAGAGAGGAAACATGTGCATAAGATGCATTAATTATTAATCAAAATCAATGTAGAAGACAAGCACAACTTTGTTTTAGTTCAGTTGCATTTGAAATAATACAGATATAACTAAATGAAGACTAAGACAATAGGAAGATAATTACTGATTTACAGGAATATAATTTGATTTGATCTCATTTTTAAACATGTAGTTAAGTGCTTGTTATGAATATTTATGTATGATGTTATCCTTGATTCTATCTGAATAAAGATTTATTAAAAACAAAAGAAAAAAAGACCAAGACAAAAGTAAGAGCCAGAGTAATGCTATGGTCACATTACCCAAAAGTAGGCTGCTCGGCGGCCGAGCGGCGAGTTTTTAACCAATTCTGCCCGGCAGCTGCCCGGCCACCGAGCGGCGGCCGCCCAGGCACCGCTCGATTTTAGGGCATCGCTCGGTCGCCGCTGAAGTTTTAGCGCGGAGTTAAAATTTGGGCGGCGCCTGCTCACTTTTCACTCGCTGCCCAAAATACGCTCGGTGCCTGGTAGGTCGCCGCCCGGGCACCGACCTAATCGCTGGGCGATGCCTAATTCCAGCAGCGACCGAGCAGGCTACTGATCGGCCGGTCGCTGCTCAGATTTGTGACCATAGCTTAATATAGGGGTAAGGCTAATTTGTAAGTTTTCACAGTAAAAGCACAAACTGTAGTCCTAGACAATAAAGATTCTGTAGTGTTTGTCCTTTGTAGTGTCGTAATTGAATGGTTTAAGCACTTGACTTGAAATTCAAAGGTTCAAAGCGGGGGTAATAATTAATGTACGTGCCTCTGAATAGAATTTCTTGATAGACGGCGCTATAGAACTACCTATAATTATTAATTATTGTATCAAATATTTATGATTATTTTCATCAGCTGGATCCACTTGACGCAGCATACAGGATACTGAAGGAAGGCCACACTAACAACTTGGACTCTATGAAGACCTTTGAAGATGCAGTCAATGTGAGTTCATTCAAGTGAAAAGCAATACCTTCTTATTCTCCGCTACATGTATGTACAAATGTATAATATCACATTTGGGGGATTTGGGTTTGAAGGGAGTGGAAGAATCATTGAAGGAATGACTAGATGACAGCTAGATGACAAGATGGTTGCATCATTCACTCTCATTTATTTACATGAGAGTGTCAGAAGTAAATTCATTTTTGAGGTGAAGAAATTATGTTTGTATTCCAATAAGATGATTGTTTTATGTGAAATGATGAAAATCCTTCACAACCAATTATGAAACCAGAAAATAACTTTTCCTTTAGTATTTTGATCAAAGACAGAAAAAGAGAGAGAGAGAGAGAACGAAAAGATGGAGACAGAAAAAGAAAAAGAGGAACAGATTTAAACAAATGGTAATGAATAGTGAGGATTAAATGATGCAATGAATTTTAAGAAAACAATTAATTTTGAAGGATACACAAACAATGAGCTTCTACAGGAAGATTCCAATCGATATATTAATAATTGTGAATTATGCATGAAGGCTCAGTAAACAAAAATTAAAAAAATTCTATAACCTAAACAGGCTGCTGAGCAAAGTGCTGAAGCTACATCTATGATGGCCGCCAGAGCTGGCAGAGCAAGATACGTCAACCCAGACCAGTTAGGACGACCCGATCCTGGGGCAATGGCTGTTGCTATTTGGCTCCGAGCAGCACATAAGGCATTGAGAGCTTTGTGATTAAGCTTCTTCTGTGATGCAGGCTTTTCAATAAAAGAGTCAGAAAGCAGAAGATGGTAAAGTGCTTTATTCCTTGCTCTAAAGATTCAAGGATGCCAGCTTTTGTATGAATTTAGGCCTTTCAGGGCATGATGAACGCTACAAGATGACATAATTAGTAAGACATTATCAACTTTTGTCGGAAAGTTATGAGTTCTGACATTTTGTGAAAAACTATCATGAACAAACAAAGTATGGTATATTTTCGAAAAATGTGTATGGCGAATTCCAGGGCCATACAGCATGATTTTCGCTGAATAAGAACTGAATAAACGTTATATTTTTTCAAAAAGCATTTTGTAATTTTTACAATCATCGAGCATGATTTCCATTACATAAACCAAATGCATGGTGTACTGCGATTTCAAAGACTCTCTTCTCATTTTTATTGAACTGTAGTTGAAATTTGACCATGTTCTTTTTCTCAGGAAGCAGACGATGTACATAAGTTAGATCGAGATATATTTTTTTAAATGCATGTTCCTACTTGTCAATGTTTTATTTCATGTGGCGAAAAATGTTAACCTTCTAACAATGAAACGAGGACGTTCGTCTTAGAAGGGGCAGCCTCACTATTTTGGCCGGTGAGGGCGTAAATTTGTCTCATCGATCGGGATAATCGTGAGAGGACATGATTCTGAGATGCTTAAGAAAATCAATTGATAATCCAGCTTAAGCGGCAATTAGAATATGATTCATGATTAATGTTTACCAAGTATGATAAATGGTTCGACGATTAATAAATTGTATAACATCCACACTTGGAGTGAAAAAAAAATCATTAATCAGCCTTTATATGAGAGAGTGTTGATTTCTGTGCCAGTATGGAGAGTGGGGGTGCATAGTTAGTGGGTTTATACTTTTTTTGTTCTTTACATTTTGTATTCAGTGTTTAGACCCAACTGCACTTTTCTAAAAGTTGTACAACCTGAATTTAGAGAGAGGAAGAGAAAGAGATAGGGATCGTTTCAATAAAATGAGATGGTGGTTTTCATAGTTTTTGGCAAAAATGGCAAGTGGTTAGTTCACCATTTTTGCCAAAAATGAAAATGTTCAATCTTCTTCGTTTCCTCATCATGAAAGTCCCAGCTTGCCTTCAGAATTATATTGATCCCCTTTTGTTTACAAAATGGGGCGTAAGGACATTTTTGGGATAAATTTGAAAATCGCCACCTTTTGGCAAAAATGGCAAGGAGTATTAAAGTTCATCATTTTTGCCTAAAAATGAAAGTTTTCAATTCTCTTCGGTTTCTCATCATGATAGTTCGAACCAGGGGCATCGCTAGACCTTTAACAGTGGGGGAGGGGGGGGGGGGGGGGGGTGTAGAGGCCATAATTATCAATGCATATTTGTCTTGCTCCCTCAACGTGGCGACTCCATCTAACATTCCCCTCTCTCTCTTACTCCCACCCCTCTTCTCTCACTCCCACCCCTCTTCTCTCAGGCTCTTACCCCCTTCTCTCTCTCCTCCACCTCCCGTTTCTTTTGTTTCCTTTTTCTTCTTTTTTCCTTTATTTTCTTTCTTTTTTTCTTTTTTCCTCTCATTTTTCCCCTCCCCCTTTTCTCATTTTTCCAGACAGCAGCGCAATTTTACAGACAATATCCTGATACACCCCCCCCCCCCCTCCTTTAGCTAAGCCCCTGTCTGCATACATAACTTTATCAGCTCCTTCCTTTCTCATTACTGAAAAAAGCTGGCTTCAAATCCTTCAAATCTTCACTTGAAAGAACATCTGAAAAAATACCTCTACAATTTTTAATTTGTCCTTGGACTAAATTACAGCGCCTTGTATCATCTAGAAGAGGCGTTATATAAATACTATTATTATTAATATTATTATTAACCAACAATACACCATGAGTCATTGGACAAAGATTTATTTCTTTACAGTTCACACTTTTATTTTTTATTTTTTGATGAGAAATGTAAATCAAATATATTTTGCACTTTTTTCAAGGCACCATTAAAATGGCCCCCCTCAGAAAGTAGTACTATATGGCAGTCATCTTGGAAAATCCATAATTTCAATAAAAGCCTCTCAGTGCATGGTATATTTGATCAATGTATCTGACAGGGTAATATGTATATTCTAAAGAGACCAGTTACCTCAAAATATACAAACGATCAGTGTTTTTATTGAAATCATATTAAGGCGTGCACACACAAAATGATGCTAGAAAATTTGTGTTATAAAAAACAAATTCTGATCATCGAAACTAAAAATTGTTTGAAAGATTTGGTCATTGAAAGACTTTATTGAAGAAAAGAATATTTTTAGTATTATCGCCTGATTTATATAGTCCATCAAACTGGATCACCTAAAACTGGTCTATACAAGATTTGCCATATCTCTCTTTGCTTGCAAATGTAACATCACGTACAGGGCTGAAGCATTTACATATAAATATAAAATAATCCAACATATACATAAGATTTATCATTATCTGTTATTGCATATTCAAAGATAGACAAATATCAGCATTAAAAAATCATCTATTAAAAGAGTAGAAAAGGTTAATATGAATAATAATAATTCTGTGTTTTATAATATTGCAACATACATATATTTCAATTTGTGCTTTAAAATCATACATTATTTTGTTCATTGAATGTGCAAATCTCAATGTATCAGCTTAATTTATGGATATTAAGTAGGAGTATATAGGATATGCAGCATACGATGGTTACTCAACATGTACAGATTATCAACAATTTCAAATATATTTTTACAGCACTTTGATAGCGAATATCAACATTTCCGTATTTAAATTGTCTTTGCAGAAAGGTCAAATAACAAATGCTGTAATCATCCAGAGTGAATTGGAGTCATCAGATATTCCAGGTAAAAGCTAAAGAAATGACAGAATGCTTCTTAACCAACGCTATAAAAAGGTATCCTGCGATTGTTTGTTGATGATATTCTCTTCACTCACCAGCGGTTCACTATCTGTATTACGGTAGTCCCTTGACAACTTTTTGCTTAATTTTTTCTTCAAGCTTCCAGCGCGAGAGAAGCTGCCATTGGTGGCGCTCTTCAGCTGCAGTTTCAATGTGGCGTTGTCCTTTGACAGAGGGTCGGGCGTGGTCACGATGACCGGGATACCGGGAAGACTTGTGGTACGATGGATATTGGTATCTTGCACGTTTTGATTGTCTTGTGATGGAGGAGGTCTTTGGGTCCAGCTGAGGCCTCGTGTCAAGGGAGACTTGGTGTGCTCCCTGGATGCCTCGCCGTGGCACATGCTTGCAGATCTCTTGGGTTTACACGTTGGATCAGGATACCATCCAGATCCCTGATTGCTTCCTGGGATATTGCTCAAAGAGTCACTTCTTGGCGATCCGCTTCTCCTTACGTGAAGCAGAGTAGACATCTCACCCGATTGTTCTGTTTCATTAACATGCCTGGTTGGACTGAGGTTATTCATTTGTGATGAATTCTCAGTTACTCCATTATGGCAAGTCCTGTCTTTAGCATCTCCCCTATTGTCCCTTGTAAGACTACTGAATCCATACGATTGGTTGGTGAGTAGAATCGAAGACGGCCTGAGAGGTGAATGGTCCTGAAACCTGTTCCCATTGTACGTTCTATCAATCCCTTCACTCTGATGATGGAGCCCCTGTTGGGATGACGCTTCCCCTGTTTGCCCAACCCATGTGGGCTGGTGTGTTGGGGATGGGGTGTGATGGAGGGGCGACACCCTTTGGCTACTGAAGGGTGAAGGTTCGCATGACCTGATGACCCTCTCCACTCTGAGGACAGGGGATCTCTTGGGGTCTGGAGGTCTCATGATTGTTAGTTGTTTCTTCCGTTCAGTCAGCACCTTGGGAAGTGGTGTTTCTAAAACATCTGGGTCCTGCAAACAGATGCAAAGATGTCTGAGTTCATACTTGTAGCAATTTAGTTGCACAGTCATTATTGTGAATTATCAATTTATCTATTTGAAAGGCTTCCAATGACAGTCATGATTTTTCAAAAATCATACTACGTAATTTTCAATTCAGATAGGCAGATAAATAATCTTGTCATGGTGTCATCTTATGATCGATTGAGCCATATCACATACAGTTGTGTGAAGAGTCAGACATTTCAGTTCTTCAAATTTCATTGAAAATCTCTTACAATTTTGTAATACAACTTTTTTTTGGAATAAAAAATGCAACATTTATCATCATTACAGCTATATCATCAGGTCTAATCCTGCACTGACCTGTAAGCAGTAATTGATGCTTTCTAAGATGGTGGTGAATGGTGGTCGATCTTCAGGGATGTGACGCCAGCACTGGGACATCAAATTAAATCTAAGATTCAAAGAGGATCAAAAGGGTTAAAAGAGTTAACTGCCATCGAATGGGGTGAATTACATACCTCAAGCTTGATCATTATTAATAGCAAAAGGCATGTAAGTAGAAAGATCAGAGGCAACGACAGTAATATGTGTTTGTTTCTTTTTCCTGCTCTCTGTCCACAATGTGTTCTCTTTTCGCAACATGCATTTCTAGATACCCCATGATCAAGGATTACGCCCAACACATCATCACAGAGAGGAACTGACTGGTGGGATTTGGTCGGTGTAACAACATTCTGTTTATGTGATCTAATTGAGACTATAATGTTTATAATGCAAGAGGGCACCAGAGAGCCTTCCAATTAAACTGAATAAACCTTACAGCCTGACAGAGTTAAGGCACAGCAAATCATCGTTTGTTGAGTTATTATTGAGGACTCCCTCATTCTAACTAACAAATGAAATATCACATGGTGGCAGCGGTGTGATCGAACCCACTAAGGATGGCTTGCATTTCAACAAGTACAATAATAATAATAATAATATTTAGCTTTTATATATGCCTCTAAGCGCTTTACAAATATACTATTACCCCGGTCATTGGATTCAGTGCTTGCCCTCACACACTGTGTGCACAATCTCCACTCCCTGGGGAGCATTCCAGCCAGGCGTTACTTGATGCTCAAAAACTGTTTGACCAACAATGACGGCCGCATCCTACCGGGTACCTATTTACATCATAGACAGGACAGACATCGCTAGGATGACACAGTCAGGCACCAATCTGGTCAGTGTGCATGGTTGCACTTACTGGGCCCAGGATTCATATCGACATCACCGTACTCAAGAAGTTCTATTCAAAAACATGATGTTGAATTAGGATAGTAGGCTTTAGGGGATCCTAGAAACCTTCTCGAAGGCAGTAAAAAACCATGCAAATTAGATGTAGAAACATACTCTTCTAGAAAGAGGCTGGTGTTTGAAGCTATCACATTGCTGGCCCCAGGCAAGCACAAAATTAACAAAGAAGAAAGCCACCCCATTATCCTTAGCATTGAATTTCATTTAGACAATAGGAGATTTGGTCAATGGAGGCTAAGTGGATATGAATCCATGTAACATTACACATACAGTGTATTTCCAACAGTGACTTACAATCAGCGACTGAGAAATGTTGCTCCTTTAAATGCATGAAAAACAAATGAAGAAATCTTTCAAAAATGTCCTGTCAGATTCATGGTAAAATAAAGAAGAGACTGTTAACCCTTAGCCAATTTAACTATCACAAGCCAAACATGTATAAATTGAGGATTCAGCGACACATAGACGTAACTCCATATTTTGTCTAAATGAGTATTTGATATCAAAATGTTCAGAAAAATGTGGGCTTTCCAGGAAACACAAAGACCAAACTCCACCCAACACCCCATTGAAGTCAATGGCTAGTGAAACATAGACTTAACTCCTTAATAAGGCCCAAGTGCTCAGTGACACATAAACCACTTTTTTAAAAATGGCCAAAGTGGAGTTACGTCTTTGTGTAACTGACCCCTCAATATAACTTCTGAATGGATACTTACACAGGTTGAGGACAGCTTCTTGGTGGGTTCATCCTCTCTCCTGCCGATACAAACTGGATCACCTCCTGATTACTCATCCCAGGATACGGCATGAATCCTAACGAGATGATCTCCCATAGCAACACACCGTATGCCCTAGTTACACACAGAACACAAACACGTTATACATGTAGTATTCTGGAACAGCAGAATACCATAGCTACCACACAAGTAACCCTAACCCAAACCCAAACCTGGATCCGAATAATAATAATATTTAGCTTTTATATAGCACTTATCACAAATGACCATATTGCTCATCCTAATCCTTATCCCAACCCTTACCCTAACTCTTGCCCAAATACTTTGTACTGATGCATGGTGGAGTATTCTGCAGTTTATTTAGCCATGGCATATCAATAGCAATAAAACAATACATAAATTACAACAGGAAAACTACACTGCATATTTTGCCACCTTGACTTGTTGTTTGGGATTCAGTTGAGAATTACAAGGTGCTAGACCCTAAACACTTTTAAATGATAATATACTACATTTTAGCAGGATTTTATAAAACAAATAGATTTAATTGAATTCAAATTGAGCTGAAATTTGATGTAAATTGATTGAAAGAGGAATGGTGTAAAAAACCTCCCCAAATAATCAGAACAATTAGATTTGATTTCTGAAGAAGAAAAAAGAGACCATTTCAGTGATTAAGCTTGTGATGATCACAATATACCACTAATAATTAGGATTTAAGCGATAAGAAAACAGAGTCAGCATACCAGACGTCTGTCTTAGATGTGAAGATACCATCTTGGAATGCTTCAGGAGGCATCCATTTCACAGGGAGAAGAGCTTGTCCTCCTTTCCGATAATAATCAGCCCTTTCAAATAAAGACGACACAAGTAAGGAATTAGGTACAACGTCGATCTGGTGCTGCTCAGTGGCTGCAGGGCTCACGATCAATTGGGCAAAAAGAATTTCCATTTTCGGTGTAATAAAATTTGAAGTGGACTTTAAAAGATTATTATTATTATTATTATATACAGTCAAACCTGTCTATAGCGACAAAGGGAAACACAAAAAGTAATCTTTGTAGACAGGTTTATTTAGTACATGTCTCAATGAGAAACCATTTCAAGGGGAACAAAAAATGTGATCTTTGTAGACTGGTGGTCACTAGAGTTCGACTGTATATATATTTAGACATAAAGTTGAAAAATTGGTCAATGAATCATTTAAAAAACAATACTTCATATCTTAAGCGTCATTCTATTTTTTCCCTTTGGAACTCCTCTACCTCTTAATAGAATACTGATCAAGTATTATTTAGGGCTACAGCAAAAGGCCATATGAGATGAAAATTGATCAAAAGTAAGGGATACATGCATTCAATAATCATTACTATATTTCTTCAACTACTGTATGAAATATCTGAAAATTAAAAAAACTTCAAAACTTCTTCATGTTTGTATTAAACATAATTAAGTATCTTGTTCTTTTTCTTCTTTTTTTTTTTTGGGGGGGGGGCACATTTGTGGAGCAATCTATCTTCTAATGCAGCCTCACATCAAATAATAATAATAATATTCCGCTTTACAGATACACTACTACCCCAATCATTGGATTCAGTGCTTTCCCGCACACAATGTGTGCACAATCTCAACTCCCTGGGGAGCATTCCAGCCAGGCGTTTGCAAAGACAAACCGCAAATACAAATTCTTACCTATAGATATCCCTGGCCATGCCAAAGTCTGCAATCTTTGCAGCTCTACCAGACTCCTTGGTGGTGAGTAAGATGTTCCTGGCCGCAATGTCTCGATGGATGAAGCGTCTGGATTCCAGATAGCGGCATCCTTGAGCTACATCCTGGGTGATCTGTAGCAGGTCTTTCATCGTGATGGAGGAAGGCTTTTCCTAAAATGGAATTACTAAGGAGTCATTTTCTTAGTTCACTATAACTTAAACTATTGCAAATAAAACTCTGAAAGGTTCTACTCAAATGTCATATAATCCTTGGACATCTTTAACAGGTCTTTCATATTGATCATAGAAGGCTTTTCCTAGAAGGGAATGACAGGGGATTCACCTCCTCATGCTACTGAAATGTCCTGGGGAATGTTTCACAAAGATCCTAAGTTGAACTTATCTCTAAGTTGGATTTAACAATTATGGAAAGCCGTTAGCATCTAAGAAATATTTTTTAAAAGTTATTTTACAAGGCATAAAATGTTGATTCAAATCATTCATATTTTTTTATTATCAAGGAGATTTCATGTTCTTGATGTGGAATTTGTAAAAAGTCAAAAATACTTGAATTTTCGCTTTTGAGTATATTTTATTTTAAGGCTACAAATGGCTCTCCATAATTTTTAAGTCAAACTTAGAGTTAAGTTTGACTTAGGATCTTTGTGAAACACCCCCAGGTATTACATATTATGAAACATTACCCCTTTTCTTGCCAAAGGAGAATATTAGTGTTGAACCAGTAGTTTGGACTAAGAGTAGATAAGATTGGATTGAATTAATTCTTTCATAACAATGGCATATACTTTCTGCTCTGGCTCTACAACTTTTGATTCAGAGCGCTAAAAATACACCAAATGCTTGAGTACAAAAACAAAATTGCTTTACACACAGTCCGATTTTGAGATAAATTGAGTGGTTCAAAATATTATCAAAATAAAATGGCATTTCTACCACATGGTCTTTGCAAATGTAGACTTCATGTAACATTCAGATACATCACTTTTTATAGGAATAAAAGATTATTGTCAATCTGATCAATTTAACCATTGAATAATTTCTGGTTATCTTAACTCCATACCTCAGTGGGTCTGATATCTCTGAGAAACTGTTTCAATTCTCCTCCTTCCATGTACTCCAGAACAATAAAATGCGGTTTCTCCTTGAAACATATACCCAGCAGAGAAACAACATTGGGGTGGTCAAAGTTGCCCATGATGAGTGCCTCCATTAAGAAATCTAGTTCATCTTGCTCTGTACAATGCTCTGGTAGAGTCTGGAAAGAAGATACAGAATATGGTATCAAATGAGAATAATGATATGGTTATATTTATTAATGTAAGGTAGCCTCATTTGTGAATACTGCAATTAATAATAACAATTCTGCTTTTATATAGCGCTTACTACATCTATGATGTCTCTAAGCGCTTTACAGATATACTTGTACCCCGGGCATTGGATTCATCACTTGCCCACACACACTGTGTGCACAATCTCCACTCCCTGGGGAGCATTCTAGCCAGGCGTTACTTGACACTCAAAAACTGTTTGACCAACAATGACGGTCGCATCCTACTGGGTACCCATTTAACACCTGGGTGGAGAGTAGCAAGTGCAGGTAAATATCTTGCCAAAGGATATTAGTGTCATGTCGGGATTTGAACCCTTGACCTTTGCATCTCCAGTCAAGTGCCTTAAACCACTTGACCACGACACTCCTACATTGCTATTGCTATTACCCTAGCATTGCCTGGGACCCATGGGTACACACCTCATCCATAATATAATCACTGAAAAGGGATAGAACACAAGACCTAGCTCTCACATGCGAAACAAGAGCCTTCAAAAATATATCACAGTATACTCTTACATATGAATTCATTCCTCACAGAGGCTTCCTCTTAGTTGCTAATGAGGTTTGCACTGAACTAAATAAATAATTAATTGAAAGGGTTTCTCATCCTCAAAAAAAAAAGATGACTAGGAAGAATGATTTAAACATAAATAACAAATAAAATTCACCAAATTACAAATGTGTTCTTTATACATTAAGGTAGATCAATTATTGCTGGATCATACAACGGTTATACACATGTCTAGATTAATTTTCTTGAGGATATTCTTACCTTAACTGCTATGTCAATCTCAGATTTCTGGTGAGGAGGTTGGTATACACCTCGGAAAACTTCACCGAATGCTCCTTGTCCAAGAGCACTGAGAGTAATGAAAACAAAATCACAACGAAGCAATTTGGTGAATTTTCTTCACTTAAATGATAGAAAGGCAATCAATCTAATAAAGAAACTTGTAACATCTGATGACGTAGGAAACATGTATCTTTACCTTAACGTTGTTTGAGTGTAAATATCAGTCTGTAAATCCATACTTCTACAATATCAGTAATTGGATCCAATATGAAATTTGAGGACAGACTGCTTATCTTTCTACAAGCAAATAAATATAACAAATCCTTGCTAAAGAGATGCTGGATACATGGGTTTAGGAAACAGTGTCAAATTATGGTTTCTGGCAAATAATAACGCTAATATGAAATCTAAACAGCTTTATCCACAATAAACGGATGCTGCAAAACCATCTGCCTTATCACACAGGGGTAAAATTCTTTAAAGCTGATTAGTTTAAAGAGCTTTAAACTAATCAAATTTAGATACAACATCATTCACACACAGACAATTTTGGTGCGGTCGTTCGAGATTCACTGCTCTTTAACCCTTACTGTACTGGGCTATTTTGAGCACCCACTGACTGGGGGGGGGGCCTGGGAGGCCCCCCCCCCTATGATCTTGGCCGTCGATTGTCGGATGAACACGAAAATTTGCATGTTTGTATATATCTACGTAAGGAACAAGATGGTATAATTAGTTTTTTCCGAATATGCACATTTTTGTCGTTAGCCTAATTAATTATGCAAAATGCGCTAATTTTATGCGTTTTACAGAAAACGTGTCAAACTCCACTTTTTGAATGTGATAACTCATTATTCATATGAAACTTCTTTTTTAACACAAAAAAGTTATTTTAATGTAATTAATAATGATAATTTATGCAAATTTTGATGCGATTTTTATTTTTTGCTTGTTTTTTTTATGACATGCGCATACTAATTGTTATATCCGATTTCGACGAAAATGGTATCAAAATGTGCGTAAGACTTGAGGGAAAAAAGTCATGAAACGACAATTCAAAATTCCAAGCGGTTGCGGCGCAATCTCCGAAAATGTCGAGGGGGGGGGCCTCCCAGGCCCCCCCCCCCCCCCCAGTACAGTAAGGGTTAAACGCTCAGTAGGGCAATCACGCATTTACGAGCAGTGCTCCGTATATCCATTCACACACAAAATGTCTTGCTCTCTAGAAACGGACTTTGTATCTGTAGCCTGCTCTGACCGGCGTATAGATCGCGACTTCGTATCTGTCCGAACATCGTTGAAATGACGTTCACAAAGGGAAAATTTAAAATTTAAAATTTATTTACGTAAACTAATCAGCTCTAGATACGATGAATATTACCCCTGTGTGAAAAGACTGCATGAAATGTTCATGATTTTCACGAATGGTTCATGTATCAGAAAAGTTTCATGCCATTTAAATTTATTAAAATAGAATTAACACAAAAATTGGCAAATAATGCAAATTTGTTGTCGTAAGAAGTTGCCTTTGTGTACAATTAATGAAGATTCATGTCACAAAATGTTCTGGTTTTACCACTGACCGCAAACTCTATCTTAATTTTTGAAAACTTAAAGCCTGTCTGTACTAGTTTGGCCAGGAGGGATTAGACGGATCAATCAACATAAGAAAAAGAGGATCATGGGGGACCAACAGGCACCGCTTAGGCATTGTTTTCAATATATATAGAGGGAGCAAGTAGCTACAAGTAGTACAGTGGGGCTTTAAAGTTACCTTATTAGTCTCAGATTTTCTCTGGGTAGCTCTTTAAGGTCATGTGATGTTGCTGGACTGTCCTTTCCTGGGATCGTGTAGCAGGGGTTGACATCAATAGCAAAATTGTTTCGAAGCTGGGATAGCTGGTAACTGGCTTCCATTTTGTTCTCTGCTACTTTCAGCTTGTGTTCCTTGTACTTGAACACTGTGGTATAAAAATATATATCTATTTCAAATACTTATAGCATAGGAGAATTCTTTTGATATATTTAACCCATGTATATATATCCTAAAACCAATATCTTTCTCTCATTTTTCTGCTTCAGAGCTACTTGCTATCAAGCTTGAATTTCCCTTTAATTAACAACAACAAACATTATATACATACACCTAACAAAGCCAGGTCAAACGTAAATCTATCAAAAGTTATCTATAAATTCAACGACATTAGGCCATGGAATAGACAAAATTCATTTGGTCCAATAAAGCATGGTGCAATAAAGTAGGAAGGTAGTCAAACTGTTTATTAGAATGCATTTATATGTGAGAATATTTCACATAGTGAGAATGCATTCATACTGTGTGATTGTATTCATATTAAGAGAAAGAATTCACATTGTAAGAAAATAAATCTCTCTCTCTCTCTCCTGTTTTCTCTCTTTTCCCACACTCTTTGTCTGGTATTACTTTTCCACTTTCTTTTCTGTCTTCTCTATATTTTACATCTCTCTATCTGGCATTAGTTTATGATGCAGTTAACCTACATGTACATGCATGTTTGAACTTCTGTCACATTTTTAAAAATAAATATGTGATTTTATTCTATGTTGTATCCACACTTTATGTCAAGATGTTTGTGCACCCGATCAGATGTGGGAAGGAAGGCCTGTGGGCCGTGGACATTAAGTTGACCTGTTTCTTACCTAGGCTACCTGGTTGGGTGCGCAAGTGTCAAATGTATTTATTATGTCCTATGTACATTGTATATTGTTTCCTGATTTTGTTTCTTTTGAAAGTGCCAAATAAATAATAATAATAATAATAATAATAATAATATATTCATACCATTATAATGCATTCAGATTGTGTGTTCATATCTTACCAAGACAGATGGACATAATGGTCAGGAAAATAAAGATGAGAAGTATGATGATAATACTGATCTTCGATACCGGGAAGGAGTATCCAGGTGGTGAGGCTGTGGTGTCTGAAATAATATAAGACATTGGATAAAAATCAAAAGGAAGCTACGTTCAAACCATGATTATTCAACATATCTGATGCAGAATCAAAGTGTGTACACAACGTAGCATACTTCAGTTTTCTTTGGTACACGGTGCCTATATGTTTAAGTTACAATATCTTCTTTCATATCATTTTAGCAATGTACTAAAGAGCAAGATCGAGGTGAATTCATACTTGTTTATAATCATAAGACGAGCCTTAATTAAAATTTGACTGTCCTACACAATTTTGGGTGGTTTAGGGGTCCTAAGAAATGACTAGTTTTTACTACTTGATGTCTTCATTTTTCAGTTGCATACTCAAAATGTAATGAAATAGTTTTAAATACTTTCAAAAAACTTGGTAATAAATATATTACATTATGACACATCACACAAAGATTATATACTCACATAGACAGTTCTGTTTATCAGGTGATCTATAAGAACCTTCTGAGCAGAAGATAGTACCAACAATCCAAACCTCACCCGCACCGGATCTTGCTCCTGCATTGAAAATGACAAGAATATCAATGTTTCATTAGCAATGATAATATTACTATAAAACAATATAGTGGGGAGTGAGGTGTCATACACTGATATGTTTGGAAAACATTGTTTGAAAACAGATGATGTTACAGATTGAACTGCATCTTATGCATCATCTACTTTATTTGCCTCCTGTTGGGTCACTTTAGTGATTTAACGTCACACCAGGGATGTTAATAGTCATGTGATCAATAAAATCCATGTTTCAAGTGAGGAGAAAAGGCTCAATCAGCTCAGAACCATAGTGACATCAGTCTAATAGTGTGATTGTCTACAATTTGAAGAAGATTTAGATGCAACAAAAGACAAGATGTTAGTATCCTCATCATTATTTATAACCTAAATAAGGAAAAAGTTATTTGCTTTGATTTCCAAATGGAATATAATTGCCATTTCTTCAAAAATCCTGCCTTGGAGACGCCCCTAAATCCTGCTCAATGTACCCCCTTATCTATGATATTCAAGATATTTTATAACCCCCCTTTTAAAATTTTCTCACATGTCCGAAGAGAGACAAAAAACGCCCCCTTTTTAAATTTCTCAGGAATCCAAAGAGGGAGAGATAAAAAAACACCCCATTTTAAAGAAATATCTGGGTAAAAATTCAAATACACTCCTTTTTTTGCCGGACTTTGTAGCGCGAAAAGTACCTGTTTACCAGGGATTTGGGGAACATGAATCCGGTCCCTCAGACCCTGGAGTGGAGTGGAGGGGGGGGGGGGGACGGGATGCTTTTAAGACTTACCAGCTACTGCTACTGGTTCCATGACTGAAGGGTGAATGAAGGACATTCCTCCTTGACCATCACCCTCTAGTGACTTGACTAGTGAAGCATCCCCTCCTGATGATCCAAACAAATATCAGAGAAAGATTGAGTTTCTATTTCCTCTAAGAATATATTTATATACTATTGGATGGCTTTGAGTGTGATGCAAGAATATATTGCTTGAGCTATCACAATATTGGACGAGTCGAAGACGAGTCTATAATGTTGTCATAGCAAGAGCAATTCTTGTATGACACAAAAACAAAGCCATATAATATTATTATTATTATCTATATTAGGCTGACTAGCGAAATAGCAAAACAAAGGAGGTTTAACTTAACCCATGTTTTAAACCCTCATTTACATAACCCATTGTTTAAAAATTAGCGCAAAATAAGCGTACCCTGAGTTGCATGCGTCTGATTGTGTCGCGCTTATTTTGCGCTAAGTTGAAGTTCCCGGATGACTGAGCAATACAAAAACAATATTGGTCGGTCATCCGCATACTGCGCTAAAGATAACGAATACACTGATTTATTGTACCCCTTGGAAGCCTCATATAGATAATAATAAATTATACATGCACCCTAGGAATAACCATTGCACATGTGCTATTACACAGCGTCTGTTCAAAAGAGATATACACATGTATTTGTCTTCCTTCCAACGACCCAAAAGAGAGGAAATTTATGATGGTTTAGTAGAAAGATATGGGAGAGCTAGGAGCTTAAAAGATTGCTAAATTATATTTGATGGATTACATTTCTAACAATTCTTTCATGTCTTTATCGGTTATTCCTCAAATGTTGTCTGTTCTCTCCTCGCACTTTTTTGCTTTTATTGAATCTAATTTAATATCCTGGTGGTCCTTCCTCTTTGAATGGTAGGTACATGCAGTCAGTCTGCAGATCGGTATGCTAAGGGGCAAACAAGCAGGATTCATCCAGATCCTTTCATGGCCAAAACTTTGATATTCTCTTCCTTTCTTTTTCCGACATTTGCTTTAATATATACCCATGTAAATCTTTTACATGAACCCAAGAGATGCTCCTTCCTTCGTGTACATATTTTACAAATAAATGTGACATATTTTAACACCATGCTTTTGAACTATGCTATTGATACACTGTATATCTCATTTGAAACACTTTGTATAATATAAAAATATGAATGAGCAGAAAAAATGCTACTTTAAATAAATTTGAATGGAATATAATTCCCCCTTCATACCTGTGTAAATATTTTACAAATAAATGTGACATACTTTACAAATAAATGTGACATATTTTAACACCATGCTTTTGAACTATGCTACATGGTACACTGTATATCTCATTTAAAACACATTGTATAATACGAAAAATATGGCTGAGCAGAAAAAAATGCTACTTAAATATTAATATGAATGGAATATAATTCCCCCCCCTTCATACCTGTGTAGCCCCCACCACCACCACCTGTGGTACACGCCCCTCCTCCTCCTCCAAAGCCCCCATGGGTGTTCCATCTGAAGTCCTCATAGGCTAACAAACATTCTCTACCTCCGGTCGCCCCTTGGAGGAAGGATCTACCAGTAGGCTCATGATCCCTCGAAGAATTCCATCCCCCTCCGGCTCCTTAAATGATAGGAAAAACAAAATTGTTTTCTTATTTAAAGAAAATATCACTTTTATCATTATAATTGTCATTAATATCCCCATCAAAATAAGCATAGAAAGATAATTTAAATACTTATCATTACTATGACTATCTTCTATGTTATCATCACTATCAATTTCATTACCATTATTATCATTATCTTTATCATTATTATTTTTATTTTCAATCTTTATACAGTGCTTCCCAGAAAAAACGAAACCGAAAATTATCGATGTTTTATCATAACTTAATCGCAATTATAATCAATAAATGACACATATTTGTAAAGCTTAGATCCTCCTTTTTCAGTTGATGCAACTCATAAGATGCATATTTCATGCATAAGTGATTAAAAACAATTTGAAGAGAGGGTACCAAAAAGTCAATTTTAGGGCTGTATCTGAATTTCAAAGAGAAAATCACATTTCTAGAAAGTTCATTTTCTGCCCTTTCATATGACACCTCAATCAGGAAAAATGAGCCAGGAATAACAAAGTTCTGTTTGTTTAAAATAATGCTAGCATTTCCATACGTTGATATCATCACATTTTGACTATTATTATTTTATCATTTTCATGATCATCATTATTATGACCACTTTTATCATCATGTAATATCCCTTCATCATGCTGTTTTGGATGCGGATGATGATCATCATCATCACTGTTATGATTAAAAGGTAATGAAGCATATACTGACCGGCCGTGTCCCTTGCTGAGAGCCCATGCTGTCCAGAGACACCAGTGCCAGGTGACCCCACCCGGCCATCACTATAACTGGTAGACGGGGAGGGGCTAAAAGCAAGACCCCCGCCCCCAGCAGCAACCAAGAGAGGAGTCAGCTCGGTTGAAGTTTCATTCTTCTAAAGGTGTCATACAGAAAAATTGATTTGATGATAATAGCAAACACTTTCAATAAATTGGCTTGAAAATTTGGATTACCTTAGATTAGTAAAAAGCAATATCTATACCATAATGTAAATTCAATAGAAGTCACATTCGGATTACTAATATCTATATGACTGTAATGTTTTCATATTTAATAGGTGATGGACAAGGCTGGCCTTTTTATGATTTTTCTTAGGTTTTTGCAATTTTTTTTTTATAATGTGAATGAAATAAAGAGACTAAGCAAAAAAAATGAAAAAATTAATATAATTCAGAAAGGCATTGCTACTATTTTGTTTAGAATATAATCATTACACAAAATACTTAAAAGAGAGAAATACAGAGAATGGAAATAAAATTCTTGCATTCTGATGTGATTTCACACAAAGAGTATAAAAGGGAATATGTAGTAGTAAAAGTGTATTCATGAAATGTTATTTCCATGCATTTTCGCTTAAAGCCCGTCTGCACTAGTTTAGCCAGGGGGAATTAGACCTCCCTGCAAGGTCACTCTGACAGGTGGTTATCTCATCAACTCAGCTCTCAATTAACATTAGAAAAAGAGGATCATGGGGAACCAATGGGCACCGCTTAGGCATTGTTTTCTATATAAAGGGAGCAAGTAGCTATAAGTAGTGCAATGGGGCGTTAAAAGAACTGACTGTGAGCTTTAGGATAGACTCTAGTACGTTTATTTCCTAGTTACCAGGGCGATGAAAGTTCCGCCTCCACCAGCTCCTCCACCTCCAGCACTCCAGCCTCCCTCAGCCAGCTGCAGTCTGGCTTGCTCATCAAAATGTCCAGTGCAGTAGTGAGCAAATAACACATCTGGGTCCTACTTGGGCAAAGGCAATAAACAATGGAGATGATTACAGTTTTTACATTTAAAGATAACAGAATATGGACAGATTCAGGGCTGAGAGATATCGCAACAGAAAATCTGAATTATTCTTATGGACATATTTCAATATGAAACACTGAAAATAAGTACTAAATTTAGCAGATCTGAGTAAGCCTACTGTATATTCATAAATCTAGGTCGTCCCCCCCCCCCAACAAAAAAAATCCTACAAAATAAGACATTATTGAACAATTAAAGGCCAAGTCCACTCCAAAAATAATTTGCTTTTAATAGATGCAGAAAAACAGAGCAAATTTGTTTAAAGGGATCCGGTAACTTTGTCTCAGATTCTGAAACAAAATTCTGGATTTAGCTCATGATGCAATGATAATTATAAACCTTTAGGTCAGTCAGGATCCCCATGAATTTTACAAGCCGATCGCCTGTCTGATTATCAAGATATTTATGATTGAAATTACATATTTTGAAAACCGTTCGCCAGACGGTTTTCATAACACTACAGTCTATTGGGGAAAACGAGTAGGGTAAAACCGGTCACTCAAAGATTTTTACTTTTTTGAGGCACTTCTTGATCATTTTGAAGCGCAATTTTTTTAGGGCTTCAATATCACACCATATCACAGACACTGATAACACGTAGGGCCGTGTATCTCAGATTTAACAATGTTACACGATCCCTTTAAAGTAAAATCTAACAAACTCAAACGGATGTTTTTTTTTTTTTTAAAGAATGAAAACTAAGGAACTTAGAACATCATGAATCAAATTTCTAATTTGGTTATCAGTTTGTGACGTCATTGCCTCAAAATTTACTAATTACTTTTTTCCCATGCCTTAGCCCAGGTAACATGATTTGTATCATATTGCGTGCATGAAATTTCACAAAATCTGTTAGGAACTTTGAAGAATTGATACTACTTTATGAACAGATTTAAAGAGGGAAGATTGGAAATGTATATTATCTATATAAAGAAAACAATTAGTGGATAGTGAGGCAATCACGTTACAGACTCATGAGTGAGTTGCCAATTCGTCTTGTGATTTTCAAAGTTTTTATGTCATTAAAAATTCATAACTTTCTTATTACTTATCCGATTTTGCTCAAACGTGTTTTGATTGGTTTGTCTGATTTTTCTGCTTCTTTTGAAATTAAGTTATTTTTGGACTTGCCCTTTTAGAATTTAGATATTTTGTGTTGTTGGCCACAACAACAACATTTAGGCATTCCCACACATGTAATAATTACACCTTTCAAAAACACATAACTTCTCTATTATTTGTCTGATTTCAATCAAACTTTCCCCAATCTGCTATTCTGATTTTTCTGCTTTCTTTCAGAGCAACGTGATACCGGTTCTTAATATTGATTTTTGTTTGTTAAAGGACTGATAAACTCACACTGCATGCACTCTCGCCCTCTTGACCGACCAAAATGAAGAGCTGGTCACCTGCGGTCAAATTAAAGATGGCCTCTACCTTGGCTGCCTTGCTTGGCCCAGAGTTCTCCACTCCGGCCCCTCCGCTAGCACCATACGCAGTTACACTGTAGGTTCATAATTGATCAATGTTTTAAAAACATAATTGATAACAAAAAATTATTGAATGGTAAACCGCATCAAAAAATATGGCACGAGACAAAAAAAAATAGCGTTGAGTGCCTTACGTATGCATTTGTTTTTAACACATAGATAAGCAAGTATGCTCAAAGGCAGTTAATTTTTCTCAACCCCATTTGCCATTTGTTCATATCTAAACTAGCGTATATTTTGCTGTGGCAGTTTACTAGGTCATGTGTGAACAATGTTTGGGGATGGAAAATGGCATGGCTTTAATGCATTTTGTTTTAATTACAGAATTAAAACTACAGTTTTATAATCCCAAATCAAATTCATAAATAGTAAGACAAAAGATCATTTTAAAATGATATATATATTAAGTATTTTTACAATATGTGACCAAAACAAATTTCCATGTATTCTTGTGAATTTGGATGATTAAAGGAATTAAATTGAATTGAATTGAAAAGCACTAAATTAAATACAGAGTAAGGTCTTCTCCCTTGTCTCTCTTTCTATCTTTCTCTATATCTTTCTCTCAAATACACACACACACACACACGCACACACATACATACATACAAACTCTATCCCCCATCAAAATCAACTGTTCAGAAGAGAATAAAGTTAAAGGATAAATAATAAACATTGGACAGCATGCTAAAACTATCATTCCCCCAAAAAAATGAAAATTCAATGTATGTACATACACTCTGCTATCTTGGTTAGCTAAGAAATCATTTCCATTCATCTTAACCTGTGTGGTTAACAAAATTACATAAGTGCTCCAAATATAATCTAGGACTAAATAACAGGGGGGTGTTTCACAAAGATCCTTAAAGTCGAACTTACCTCTACCGGTAAGTTGGACGTAACAATTAATTATGGCAAGCCATTAGCATCTTTGAAAATATTTTGTAAAAGTGGTTTTAAAAGGCATAAAATGTTGATTCAAATCATTCATATTTTCTATTATCAAGGAGATTTCATGTTCTTGATGTGGGATTTATGACAAGTCTAAAATACTTCAATTTTTGCTTTGGCATATATTTTATTTTAAGTCTACAAAAGGCTCTCCATAATGTTCAAGTCCACTTTAGAGTTAAGTTTGACTTAGGATCTTTGTGAAACACCCCCCGGGAATCTCTTTCAAGAAATCACCTGTAGAGCCTCGTCTCTGGTGCCGTCCAGACTTGCACCCCTGCCAACGAAATGGAATCTTCATGATTAAGCACCCTGACTGTCAGGTTAGTGTAGCGGTAGGCTGCAGTGCATCTTGCTTGGGTTGGTCCATAAGGTCCATGGGTGCCACAGGTTGTGAAGGTGAAGTTAACGGTTGGAATGGGCTCCTTTTTAACAGTGGTCGCGGCAGTGGTTGTTGCTCTGCTGGTTGGATCTAGGATCAAATTTTAGATTTTCTTACACAATGAAGTTGACAATTTGCAGTTACATGTACATTGCATGTTATCACATTTTTATGTAAATTCAATTAACATGAATAAAGATAAGCATTTTAATACTCTTTCACTCCAAGTAGCAGAAAAATAATTTTGCATAACATGCCTGTATTTGTTGTATATCTTGATACACAATTAATCTTTACCAGTATCTATTTATACTATTAATCATAATTACCACATTGTTGAAAATGGTAGAGAATACATACCAGAGGGTATATAAGAGGGGGACGGGTGGATTAAGTAAAAGATTTGTTGAATATTTTGTTAAAGACTCATGCAATGAGTTTATATACTAAATACCTGTGTCTACAAATTGACTCAATCTTTATTACAATACTATTCTTTACCATCATCAGGTACTTTTACAAATGATAAATTAACAGGGTTTCACATGAGAATAGATAGAAAGAAGGAACTTTAACAGTAATTACTCTTCTACATACCTGTCATGACTTTGCTGGGGGTGGGGTATGATGTCATGTTGGTAGTCCTTGGCCCTGAAGACAATGTGTTGGTGTACCCTGCCGTTGACCCTACAGAAGTGTGGTTTTTCTCAAAGCATTCTGGGCTGAGAGAGATATCGTCAACGGCAACATCCCCCTTCCAGCCTCTACCTCTTGTCGCTTCAATTTGTATAAAGTATCTGGTCAAAATTGATATTAAAGTTTCAGAAATTTAGAATTAAAAAAAAAATTAAAAAAAATACATATACCATAAGATTAAAGCATAAATATATCTAAATGATCAATCTTCATACAATCATAGAATATTCAATAAATATACATTACATATGGAACTTTCACAATATTTTTTATCTTGGCTTAAAACAAAGTGAAATCCTAATTTAGGATTTGAGTTCGATTCGGGGAGTTGTGTTTGATAACAATTTTAAATGCAATAACTAGGGACATTACTGTGCAATGATAAGTTTAATGGAGTTTTCTTTCCGTCAAAGAAATAGCATTTCACTTGTATTGGGGGTATACAGAGATGTTCCATTGAGGTGAGTTTTACAGCGATGACCTTGAGACAAGCGACGCACTTTCACGAGGAAAAAACCTCTAGACATGGATCTCTAATCACAAAGCTAGAAAAAACTAAAACCATACTGTGGCAAGCACCTTTAGAATTTGAAACACACAGATAATTGCAAAACATATCCTACCTGTCTGTAATAACATCAGGCATTGGCTGGACAATTTCTACCCATCTATCGATGTTCCTATTATACTCGCTAAAGAGTTGACTTGAAACTTCTGGATTTTCTGCAGAGATGGCAAAAACTTTCAGCGTGCTGGGCTCCGTACCATACATGTGGTACGCAAAGCGAAACTGGGGAAAACAGAAAACAGCATATATGACATAGTATCAATAAATGTATCTAAATAAACTTACTTAATCTCACTTAAATGAATCACACCAAGAAGCAAAAGTGTTTTGAATTGATGCAAAATTCATATCATTGCGAAGGGGAAGCCTTACTGATCAAATACAACAACTTTCCTCTTCAAAATATGGTTGGGGCCCGCAGTAACAAACTCTCAAACATGTTAGTTTTGAGATCCAGATTTTCTGCCTTCAGCGGTCCTTTGTAGAGCGTCAATATTTGTGACGTCACATACAGGACACGGCTGGCTAGCTGCATACTGCTACATGGCACTGAGCTGTTTGTCCAGTGTGTGACGTCACTTTTCAGAGCTCGCTACGCTTGTGTGTTTGACTTACGTTCAGGGGCGCTCAGGGGTCTAAGGAGGGTCTTGAAAAATGGCACTTTACGCCTTTCCATGATATCTATATGATTTCTCAGCAAATTGTTCGTGTTTTTCAAGAGAAAATCTTTCCATCCATATGTAATTTTTTCTAATTAGGAGTTGTTAGTGAATTTTCTTTGTGTAGCTCCTTTAATACAAACTGTTGACACTCAGAGGAAAAAGAAAGTGAAATATAGCTATAAATTCTGTACATATTTCGTGAATGCAACACAAATACAAATACATTATTGGTTTTCCTGACTAAGAACTTTCAACAGATTTTCAAGGTACAATATATGACTTAAATCTAGTGAGAATTCATAATAGAAAAAAATAGAAGATAATGGGTACATTAAAAGTGAAATATATTTGCCTAAACCAAATAAATGGTATCATTTAACATATGGGTTTGGTGTTACCCCCATCTAAAGTGCTACAAAGCAAAGTAGCACAGGACAAACAATGGATTATTTCTCAGTCCAATAAGTTAAATTTGTCAAAAGTTAAGGTCACTATCTATTTGTGTTTTCCAAAGAGACAAAAAAAGAAGAACAGCAGAGAGAGAGAGAGAGAGAGAGAAAGAGTATAAGAAACAAATATCTCCTGTATATTTAAAGCATTTTTATTTGCTCAAATCTTTCCACTCTATTTAAGCGCCTTCAAACAAGCAGACTTATTTCTTCAAGCATTTTAAAATGGATTTCCTGAACAACTTATAATCACTCAATAATTGTATCTTCCACAGAATATTACCTTGCATGCCTTGTACATGGGATTGGTCCTATTTCTGGTAGTAGCGGGCGGAGCTTCAAACACTGGGCTCCTCATGTACGCCTCATCACCTGTACCAATTCCTGATGTCTCGTAATAAAAGTAGTAACCTGCAATACATGGAGGTAAATGTAAGAATGTCTAAGACTCCTCCAATAATCAACTAAGTTGCTGTGATACTTAGAGGTGTACAATAGTTGGGGATTGGAGCAACTTCATTGCTCTATGAAACTATTCAAACCAAATTAGAGTGCTTATGCCGGCCCTGAACAGATGTAAGAAGACTCAATCGTCAACGCGCCCGTACAGTCTTGCACAGGATAGGACAAATTTAGAACCCAAGTCTGGCCTGGCAACAGTGAGCAAGATTTAATGTTATCTTGATTTCTTGGTACTCCTTTACCATAAACCTGCCAGGTAAAGTTATTTGCAGTTCATTTTACAGATTCTAGCTGTACACAATTGTTTAAAATGTAATATGAACCCTTTAAGTTTAATTCTCAATTCACTAATCCAAAATAGAACCTAGAGATAGGTAAATGCCGGCCTCCTAGATGAACAGATGAACACACTTATCGTATTACTATCAAATACAAAATCCTTCTTCGTGCAATGGTTTCAGTTATGTACTTCATTAAGTATACACTGAGTTTCAAATGACATGAAATGTTAAAAATATAATCAGCAGAAACGTACTCTCAGCGGAACAACCATCAATATCAGAGACTGAAGCTTTCGGTCTAGGTCAGTCTACATCTACCCTAGATCTACCATCGATATCACATTTGTAGATTACATCAGCCTCAAGATCTAAATCAAGATCTTAAGCTATTCATTTAATATTTTAATTGATCATTTTCTCATTACATTTACCCAATACCTAGTATTAAAAAGTATTCCCAAGATTGATGAGTCTTTGTAATGTTTGAGTCACTATATAACCATCAGTTTTTAGGTAATCTGATCATACCTTCTTCAGTTCCCAAAGTATGGTCCACACTAGGTCCTGTTCCTGAAGACTTGGTTGATCCATGATGCCTGGTCCAATTCTGATGGTCTAGGCCCACAATGTTGTACCATCCACAGAGTCCAGACTCAAAGTCACACTTGGCCCCATACGGAATGTGACCTGAAGGACAAACAACAAGGGTGGTATTTTGAGATTTTTATTTCTTTCAGATTGTAACAGTATCCCGTTTAAAGGTAATACAAAGTTTTGGTATGGGGTCATGAATTTGGTTCAAATGAACATATTGGAAGCATATGCGATCCTACAATATTATGTGATCGTTGTCGCGGTTGAAATAGAGTCTAAAGTTATGAAATTGTAAATAATAAACTCTTTCTGTTGTATAGCTCCCTCTCAAGGTCAAGATATTTATTAAGCTAAAACGATGTTTCTTGACTAAAATCGACCGATTAGCTATTCCCGTTTGGTAATAATATATCAGAACTGCATATTCGGAGATTTTCAGGATCACAGCTATCATTCTACGGCCGTAGGCTCTATTTGAAATTTATCAAAATTTACCGGGAGCACCGGTAAATGTTTAAATTCAATTTTTCTCGAAAGCAGAAGTGTTTTAGGGGCCAAATTTTGTTGTGCTTATAATCCATACACAGGGGCATCCAAATATATCAAACTTGTAAAGAATCACTATCCACCCAATTTTCAAAATTTCCCAAAACTTTGTATTACCTTTAAGTGATTTAGTCGACTGACAGACTATAATGTATATTCAGTTAGAGGGCGCACTCATGCTTTATAATAAACACTTTCCTCACATGTTTAAACACCTGTGAAAGCTCTCTTCTGTTCGAGTAAAAAATAACACTTAAAGGGATCCGGTAACTTTGTCTTAGATCCTTTTTAAAAATCCTTGATTTAGCTCATCCTGCAATGATGATTATAAACCTTTAGGTCAGTCATATGCAGGAACCCCATGACTTTTACAAGCCGATCGACTGTCTGATTATCAAGATATTTATGATTGAAAATCGAAACCAAATTTTGGGTTTTCCTAACGGTTTTCATAACACTACGGTCTATTAGGGAAAACGAGTATGGTAAAACCGGTCACTCAAAGATTTTTACTTTTTTGAGGCACTATTTGATCATTATTAAGGGCAATTTTGTTAGGGCTTCAATATTACACCATATCACAGACACTGATAACACGAAGGGCCGTGCATCTCAGATTCAACATTTTTAAACGATGTCTTTAATAAACACTTTCCTCACATGTTAAAACACCTGTGAAAGCTCTCTTCTGTTCAAGAATAACACTTAAATAAACTCTTTAATTAAGCATAATGTAACATGGTGGCAGCGGTGGGATATGTAACACAGATAATGTATGAAATTTTAAAAATTGCAGTCGAGCTAATTTATGTACTTGCAATTTGAAAGAATAAACTGTTTGAAAGCAATTAGAAAGTTTGACCATGCATGTAGCACATAAGTATGGGAGTATACTGTGAGGTTTTGTATAATCATTAATATTACAGTAACATTGGCCTAGTATTGCTATGAAAAAAAGACTCAAACAAACAAAAAACAAAAACGCTATTCTGCAATACGGAATGTGACCTGATTAAGGACAAACAACAAGGGTGGTATTTATTTCTATCAGATAATGTATGAAATTGCTGTTGAGTTCATGTACTTGTAATTTGAAAGAAACTGTTTGGAAGCGATTAAAAGTTTGACCATGCTTGTAGCACATAAGTATTGGAGTATACTGTGAGGTTTTGTAATCATCAGAATTATATACAATTGGCCTAGTCTTGCTATAAAAGACTCAAACAAAACAAAAAAACAAAAACACTATTCTGCAAGTATCTTGGGCAAATGGCTGGTGACAGGGTTATACTTGTAAAATGTTAAATACCGGTATGTGTGGTGAAAGCTAGCGCAAGCATGCTTTTGCTGGGAATTATTCTTTAAAAAAAAATTGTTGGACTTCACTGGTTTTAGTACATCATCATAAGTATCATGCAAGAATGAAACTACAACTCAAAATCGAATTTGATAACCCTATATCATTTCATTTAAAAAAAATAGTGGGTATACATATATATATATATATATATACTCAGTCTGTTTTTCGTTATTCTGATTACACAAAGAACTCACATACTTGTCCAAAAATGCTTTGTAATATACCATATGCATGCAGAGACAGATTAAATTTTAAGCTCAATTTTAAATTTTGAAACAATAAGAGACACTTAAGCAATAAAGCTGTGTGTATCAAACAAACAAAATGCCAATTAAGGCACATATAAAAGGGTATGGATATTGAGATAAAAAATTTTTTTAAAGATAAAAGAGTCCTTGCTCTCATATCAAGTGTTAATTCGGTGAATGAAGTTTGAATAATCTATCTCTAGAAATCCATAAAGGGCCAACTGGCATTTCTTACCACAAATTGTATTATGCTCATCCTCTCCAAAAAGACAGTCCAGTCGAAGATCACAAAGGTTTTCTTTGGGGATACATTCCAAGTTGGTACATTCAAAGTAGCTATTCGGTGAGCAAGAGGGAGCTACATGATCTGTTGCAAGTAGATTCAGAAATGAATTAGAAGTTAACCATTTTCTATAGGTATAACGTACAGCAGAAGGTTATATGGATTTGCTAGAACATCAATAAATATGCATGTACCATCAAAATGGTAATCATCGTGACTATCCTTTTTCATAAATCACAAATAACTGATAAAAGTGTTTTATAGCAAATTACCAAAGTCATTAAATTAAAATAGACCTGTTTAGGCATACTTCACGCATACTTCATGAATGCAAGTTTCTTTTCACAATGCTTAATTACCCCCTACAAAAATTCTTAACAAAACGAATAATCCTCAAATTGCAACTCCTAGAAAAAATGCTTATTAATTTGCTATGGAACATTTGGAAAATGCGTATAATTGATCATCCAGGTGAAAAGAATGGAAAATATTCATATACACAATTGACTATCACTACTTTATGAAAGTGGACAAATCTGTAATGTCCGTAACGCCACAATAATGGTTTTGGAGGGCACATGTTGCACTTTATTCTAATTTTACATTCCCTTTAAGTTTTGTTGAATTCTGTGGGAACCTATTTTCTATATTTACCAGAACTCAAGAGTATCTTCAACCAAAGAACAAGGATATTTAATTGGCACATGAATCATTTGATTAAGTGCAACAATATACCAGTAAGTACATGTGTAGCGAATTGGGGTATTAGTTCTTTTTTCTTACCGGATCTGATATCATCTCAAACCTTATATAACAGATGATCCAATATACTCAGACGGACAGTAACCTAAACATTCTAATAACAAGGGCTGTCCACTTTCATAATGCCAGCCGCAACGAAAATGCTAAGCGGAACAAGAACTTGTAATGTGCGGAAGAAAAGAGCATCAGGTCTCTAATGAAGTGATGGATTACACCGAGACGAGTGGGGGAAGAGATAAATGGATATTTATCAGGCATTCGCTTGCATCATAACACCCCCTCACAGAACCATAGTTATTTATGTAGAGAGTAAATGATATCGAAGTAGAGAACAGATAGCTTTCAGGGTAGAAAGGGGACTATCTGAAAGGAAAGTGGTTGGGGAATTTTTTGTGTTTGAATTTATTCTTCTTGTCTTATTCATATACATGTAATTCTTTTATTACCTTTAATACTTATCACCTTTTTATTATAGACATATGAATATCACTGAAAATATAAAGTCTTGTTTCATAAAAATATTTCCTATAACATATGGAATGCTTATATAGGAAGGGATAGGGGTATAGAAACGGTTGGTAAATAATTATGAAATTATTGATATTATAACATGAGAATTCTCCACATCTCAACACAAAAAGGCATTTGCTAAAAATATCAATTAACTTTATCGTGACAGTGCAAAGACTAACTTGTTCATATTTATCTTTAAATTCATCTTTTGGCCTTTTGCTAATATTTCACTACAGATGTGTATGTGACCAGACTGTCACTCCTGTCTATTCAATATGTATATTAATAATTTAAATATATAGTGCTTTGAAAAGTAAAATCTGACAGCAACAACAAAAATAACAAAACAGAAATCTGAACATGTAAGTAATGACTAATCCAATTATCTCTCTCATTCATACTTGATCCAATGGCACCAATATTCCATTTGTATTTTAAGACATTACATTGTTTTTTAAAGTACATAGCAATAGTAATGTGAATATGTATCTTCGTATAAAACTATTCTGCCTTTCTCTTCTCTCTCATTCATTATTTTTGAAGTAAATAAATCAACTCTTACACTTTATATCATACTCAGAAATATGTGATTGTACTCAAATTCAATAAACGAATTGAGGGAATTTGGGTAATATTTAATGCATATGGTAAATGATTAACTAACAAGTTCTAAAATTCACAGAATCATTGTTAAAGGTACTATGTCCCTTTTGCAGGCCAAAAAATGAAAAGGTTGAAAGACAATTCTAATTAAGAACTTCCCTCAAAACGAAAGGGCTTGAAAACGGCTTTTAGTGGGAAAATAACGACCATTAGTTGTTGAATCGACTTCAGTGATTGCAATCACCTAAGTAATAGTCTGATTTTACAGATCCTTTTACCGAATGGTTGTACGTTTTGTGCTGCACAAAGATTCAATCAGTTTAATTTTGGCCATTACAAGAAGATGGTTATTGATAAATGCTCATGTACCTTTACAGCTCATTCTATGTATGTTATTACCAATTAAAGAAAAACAAGGGAAACGCTCTCGGCGGTCTCGCCTGCATTACGAAATTTGATATGATGAAAAATTGAGGTTGGAACATTATTTATAGGCAGGGTGGCCCATTAGCAGGCCCCAAAAAATGAAATCCTCTGAATATAATCACATTTTGAAGTGAATATTGATTAAGAATCATCAGAAGAATTATTTACTATTACTGGCTATTGTACCACGATCGATAACTTGAATGAAATATGAACAAATTAATTTTAAAAAATTATTAACTCTCATATAAAGTTGTGAAAACATATTCCAAGAGCGCGTTCATGCTTGATTTTGACGGCCAGAATCAGGCATCTGTTACGTGTTTAGTTTAAAACACGCTTGCGTTCATGCTCACTTTTGTAGAATCACCGAAAAACGGCGATCACGAACGCCGATCGTAAACTCACAAAAAGATGCGTTTACAATTGTAAACGCGTTGAAATGGGGTCAACGCACTGACCTCTAGTGGGTCTACGTAGCATGCACAGTGAAGGTCACACAATGCCACACGAGGAGAATTGCCTGGATGAGCCAGAGAAGTAAGCATGAACAGCTACACCGTGGAACTGCGATCACGATGAGCGTTTACGATGAGCGTTTCAGATCGCTCATTCTACCTTCAAAATCAAGCATGAACGCGCCCCAAGTCTACTGACCTTTGACCTTGTGACCTGGAATTTGTGTCATATGATATGTGATACTTGATAACCCTTGGGTACAAGTTTCATGGAATTTGAACAAAACAATTTTGAAAATATGCTAAAAATTCAAAATCTTGATGTTGATGCCACAACACAGTCTAAGTTTGTTGACCTAAAATGACCTTTGACCTTGACTTAGTGACCTGAAATACTACTCACATGATTGGGGATACTTGATAACCCTATAGTCTCAGTTTCATTGACTAAGAACTTATACTTTCAAAATTATATAAAAAATTCAAAAACTTAACCTTAGGTTAAGTTTTTGATGTTGACGCCGCCGTCGCCGTCACCGGAAAAGCGCCGCCTATGTCTCGCTTTTTGCTACGCAGGCGAGACAAAAAGGATGCCAGTCGGTCACTTAATAGTGTCTGTCAGTAAAGTCTAAAAGGTAAACAGGTTTCCTTGCAAAATTTTAATACTAGGACACTGCTAACGTTTAAATTTCACAGATATGACATACATGACTTATTCATAATCCCTGCAAAGTTCTACAGAATTTGATGTTGGCTGCAAAAGAGATTGACATAGTATCTTTAAGACAAACATCGCTCATCCATGGATCCTAACGGATGACAGTGATGAAATGGAGTGATGAGCTAGTATCAGCCTTCATATCATGCTACTATACACTATGTACATTCACATCACGTGGGCGGGTGGGTGCCTGGCAAGGAAGCTATTAATTTAGCATTAATGTACAACCTCATAGATTATTAACAATTTAGTACCTTTTTTTCTCTGATTTTCACCTTCTCCTCAATCAGTTCATTAATTGTCTTCTTGCATTAGGTTCTTAAATTTGTTTTTCAAAATAGAAAGCATTTAGTTTATTTCCTAACAAATAATCTTTTGATTGTGATGCATTTCGTTAAAATAATATTGTACATGGTCAATTCACATCAAGAAGTTGTCTTTGTTAAATAAAGATGAGCAGAATTTCACCCAATTTTGTGATGCTCACAAGTATATCACACAGGTTCATGCCCTTTTGAATCTCCACAGACAAAATGTTCTAAGAGCTCACAAATTTCTTTATTCTCCTGAAAGGAGATAACACTCTTGACAACAGTTTGCATGGCCCATCTAATATATCATCTGTGTAGAGCCAGCAGAGAATCGACTCACTAGGTATGTCTTCATCAGCTCGAGATTGCCAAATAGCCCACTATTTCTGATTTGGGAAATAAGCCTGAAGTTTAAAAACGTTTCTTCATCAGCTCGAGACTCCACCTCAAAACTCAAAACTCGAGCTCAAGAAATTAGCTCGAGATATTTTGCTCAGTGTTCGCGCATATAGTGCGTGTCTTCCGGCTGGTGAAGACGCACCGGCCAAATAACAGGATATTTTGCAAACTAGCCCAAGAAATCTTGAGATGATTATCTCAACCAAATATTCCGCTAATTGCAACTGCGGGTTGATGAAGAGGCAAATTAGCTGGATAATTTGCGACCGGGATAGTTAAAATAGCGGGTTATTTGGCAATCTCTAGCTGATGATGACAGGCCTATTCACAGGCTTTAATATAAGAGTTTCATAGGCCCTTTCTGGCTCTCAACAGGAAACATAATGGATTGTACTGAAACCATTTTTAACAACATGAATATAATGCTCTCATCTATCCACTTAATTCAACCTGAATTGGTTCCAATGGGGCTATTGTCAGATGATATTGAAAAGTTATCAATCATGGTTCTAAATGACTATAAAACTAGATGGAATTCGACTGCGCGCAGTCGAAAATGATGCCTCCGTCATAGAGCAATTTTACAAACCGAAACGGAAGAAATTTTTCAAATTCAAGTTCAATTGTAATCCATTAACATGTTCTCAGAATATCGTGATTACAAGCAATTTCTCATATACATATATGACCCTTTGATCTTTGACCTCATGACCCTAAAATCTACTCAGTTCATTGGCTCTGCAAGATTTCCTGAGTTAAATAGTAATCCATCTGTCAGTTCTAATGAGAATGCGTCCACAAGCTATTTTTGCATACATAATGAGCCCATGACCTTTGATCTTATGAACCATTCATTGGCTCTGCAAGATACATAAATGATCTAAGTTTGGCAGGAATCCATCAATCTGTTCTAATGATAATACGACCACAAGCTATTTTTGCATACATAATGAGCCGCATGACCTTGACCTTTACCTCATGACCCCTAAATCTAATCAGTTCATCAGCTCTGCAAGTAACATACATGACCTAAGTTTGGCAGGAATCCATCAATCGGTTCTTGAGATAAGGCGATCACGAGCTGTTTTTGCATACACAATGTGCGCTGTGACCTTTGACCTCGTGACCCCAAAATCTAATCAGTTCATTGGCTTTACAAGATACATATATGACCAAAGTTTGGCAGGAATCCATCAATCGGTTCTTCAGATAACGCGATCACAAGCTGTTTTTGCATACATAATGACCTCTGTGACCCTTGACCTTTGACCTACGTGCTCCAAAATCTAATCAGATTGTTTTTCTATAGTGATACACACTATCACTAAGTTTGAAGTTTAAATCTCCATTGGTTCTTGAGATATCATGATGACAATCTCAATGTATGGAATTTCATAAGTTGACCTCTGTGACCCTTGACCCTTTGACCTACGTACTCCAAAATCTAATCAGATTGTTTTCCTATAGTGATACACACTATCACTAAGTTTGAAGTTTAAATCTCCAGTGGTTCTTGAGATATCATGATAACAATCTCAATGTATGGAATTTCATAAGTTGACCTCTGTGACCCTTGACCTTTGACATACGTGCTCCAAAATCTAATCAGATCGTCTTCCTATGGTGATACATACTATCCTTAAGTTTGAAGTTTAAATCTCAAATGGTTCTTGAGATATCGCGCTAACAAACTCAATACAAGGAATTTCATAAGTTGACCTCTGTGACCTGTGACCTTTGACCTACGTACTCCAAAATCTAATCAGATCGTCTTCCTATGGTGATAAATACTATTCCCGAGTCTTAAGTTTAAATCTTTAATGGTTCTTGAGATATTGTGATAACGGTCAAACGGGACGTACGGACGGACGTACGGACGGACGGACGTACGTACGGACGGACAACCCGAAAACATGATGCCTCCGGCACCACCTTCGGTGGCGGAGGCATAAAAAAGCAAAAAAGGTCATAAAATACTCTTCCTTCTGTGCATGGTGTTGCATGGTTTAGTGATCATTTTTTATTTGTTGAAAAGATCGTTTGCTTATCTGTTTTTTATGTTTTGTGAAATATTTGAATTGTCCATTTTTATATCATCTTTAATGTCCCTTCTATACCCTTCTTACCCCTCTCTCTCTCTCTCTCTCTCTCTCTTTACCTCTCTCTCTCTTTCATTATCTACCTTTCCTTCCTTACCTCTCTTCCTATCCCTTTTCCTTTCCATATATATCTCTTCCAACATTTTCTTATTATCTATCCTTATTTTTGTATACCCCCTCCTTACTTTATTTTAATATATATCTTTTCATCTCCCTATCAAACTTTTCTTATTTGTAACCTTCTCTCTCCCTGTCTCTCTCATATTTTCTCTCCCTTTCTTTTACTTTCTCATTTCCTCTCTTGCTCCCCCTCTAGATTTATATATCTGGCTCTTTCTCTCAATAACTTCCTCTTTTGTAACAAAGAATTTGAGTAGGCTGCACCCCACTGCTATCTACACTCTCATTCTACATCTACCCTTCCCCATCCATCTCAACAACATCTTCTTCTTTATAATATTTGTTTAGCTTTTATATAGCGCTTAATACAAATGTCTCTAAGCGCTTACACATATATTACCCCGGTCATTGGATTCAGTGCTTGCCCGCACACACTGTGTGCACAATCTCCACTCCCTGGGGAGCATTCCAGCCAGGCGTTACTTGATGCTCAGAAACTGTTTGACCAACAATGACGGTCGCATCCTACCGGGTACCCATTTAACACCCGGGTGGAGAGTAGCAAGTGCAGGTTAATATCTTGCCAAAGGATATTTATCCAATCCAATCAAATCCAAAATGTATTTCCCAATAGTGTCTTTTCCTTGCAGTTTTATCACCAAACTTGACTTCTCCCGTTCCAGGTCACTGTCTTCTCTTCTCCCATCCTCTCCCACCCTTCCCTCAATCATCACCGATTCCAATCCAAAGTGCATCATCTTAACCAAACAAAAATCCTGTGCTCCATTTCTATAAAGGTCACATTTCCTGGCAACCTATAAATCTGCTCAGAATTACTCATTCAAGCCTTAATGTCCAACAGGCTTAGAAAGAAATCTCTTGCAACATATATGTAATCATTTGCTTGGAGCCAGAAGGGCAGTAGCTCATAGATCTTAAAGTAGTCACCTGAAGAATCAAAAGTGTTTTGAATTGATGCAAAGTTCATATCATTGCGAAGGGGAAGCCTTCCTGATCAAATATAACAACTTCCCTCTGCAAAATATGTTTGTGGCCTGCATTAATCATCTCTCAAAAATGTTAATTTTGAGATCCAGATTTTCTGCTTTCAGCGGTCCTCCGTAGAGCGTCAAGATTTGTGACGTCACATGCAAGACACAGCTAGCCACAAAGCATTATACGCCTTTCCATGATATCTATATGATTTTTCAAGAGAAAATCTTTCCAACCATATATAATTTGTCCATTACTATGAGTTGTCATGAATTTTCTTCGGGTGACTACTTTAACACAGAGATAATGCCCTTCCAGCCCTATACTGATGAATCATCTCACAGTGAAGAAAACTTAATCAAATTCCTATTAGGTATGGGCAGGCCGACCTGGCCTATATAGAACCAGCATTTTCAAACGTGTTTGAGGCAAATTTGCGTGGTGATAAACGCAAGCCTGTTTTCAAATGTCTTTAGAGATGGGTATATTGAAACCTCGAAAAAGGTGCATTTTGAATGTGAGAATGAGCCAGAATCACGTTTCTGAGAGATGACAAATGCAAAGCTGTTTGAAACACACAAACCGGTACATATTGAATCTTCCCAGATATTTAATACACGTACCAGTAATACATTCAATACACCTGGGTGAGGAGTGGCATATGCAGATAAATATCTTGTCAAAGGACATTGGTGCATCAGCAGGACTCAAATTGCTAAAAATTTGATTCCAAGTCCAGCGACGTATCTACTTTACCAGGGGGGTGTTTCACAAAGAGTAAGATCAACTTAAAGTTGGACTTAACTATGGCAGGCTATTCATGCCACCGATTGCTCTTACCATTATGATCTTTAGATAATATTTTTTCCTTGAATAATCAATTATTAAAAAGTGTAGATTTGTGACCATGATTTGTACGTCCCTTGAGAGACAAATGCCAATAAATAATGAGGGCAAACAGTGGCATGAACAGCCTGCCATAGTTAAGTCCAACTTAAAGTCTGTCTTATTCTTTGTGAAACACTCCCCTGGTCACCTCTACGATCAACTCACCTGGTGAGCAGTCTAGAAGCTGTATATTATCAAGAGCGATATCCCCTTCACTTCCCCCTGTCATGGTAGCCTCAAAGAAAATCTGGAATGGAGAGGGCATTGACCTTAAAAGTATGACTTCATCTATCCACCTAAATGAAAGAAGTGTAGTTGAAAAGTTGAAAAGATTAAAAAGGCATGTTGCATATTTTAATAAATTTCTATTTTTTTTCTCTTCATATCTAATGCAGTTTTTAAATGAATTAATTGGGCATACATGATTATAATGATAATAAAGTGATTATAATTATAATTATGTTTATAAACAGAATATTAATGTACATCAATGAAGTTTAATAAATACAATACAATACATGATTTAATTGAGATCTTGATAATGATAATACAGTAAAACCTGCTTTTAATAGTGACCACCTGTCTACAAGGACCACATTTTTTTCCCCCTTGAAAATGGTTTCTTATTGAAACATGTACTAAGGGAACCTGTCTACAAAGACCACCTGTCTTTAAAGGCCACTTTTTGTGTTTCCCTTGGGCGGTCGCTATAGACAGGTTTGACTGTAATAGCTTCATTTATATTGTACATGCATCCATCCCAGAGGATGCTCAAGTTACCTACAAAGTACTATTGTTACCCTGGCTATAACCCATCAGCCCTAAGGCGCTAAAAGCATTTAAGAAATAAATTCCTACCAGATACCCATTCACCTCACTTGGGTGGAGTGTGGCAAATGTAGATTAATGTCTTGCCAAAGGACAAAGGTGCCGTGGCGGGACTCGAACAGCGAACAATGTGACTCCCAGCACGGAGACGTATCCACTAGACCACAACTTTATGTAAAATATATCATTTTATCAGTAATAAAAAAGACTACACTACAGTGTGAGTCAAAAAAAAGTTTACACCTAGAAAATTGCTAATTATTTAAAAAATCATTGATGAACATTAAACTGTTATATGTCTTATGAAAGAGTGTTTTATCCCAAATCATTTGGTACCATTTTGTGTGGTATGTGTTCACGCTTAGATGAACAGGAGACATTGTTTGCAAGAGTGCAAAAATCGACTTGCGCCAAAGTTGCCTATGTGATGTTAGAATAAAACAATTGGGATTTGTGTATTAATTCGGTCTTTGCAGATCCAAATAACACCCCTAACAAAATTAATCATGCCACACATATCAAATATCGAATATCAAATAGCAACGAACATTTGTGCGCGTGTGTGTGGGTGGTGTGACTTTGCCCTTTGCAAAAAGGATATGCAATGCATTTATTTTGATACATTCAATCCATTCTCTCACTCCGCTAATCCCAATATAATACATACTGTAGGCATCACTTTGGCGCAAGTCGATTTTTGCACTCTCGAAAACAATGCCACCTGTTCTTCCAAGCGTGAACACATACCACACAAAAATGGTACCAAATGATTTGGGATAACCGTCTACTCAAGCTTTTGCTTATAACGGCGACCTTCTGCTTTCTTTCTTTATACACGCAATGGCCCAACGTATACATTTACTCTTACTCATGTATTATACATTTGTTTCTATATTTTGTATATTGTTTGCATACCTTATGTTTTATATAATTATCCATATTTGTTGTATAATTATTGATTTGTTTGATTGCAGAAAATAAAGTCTTTGAAATGAAAAAAAATAAAACACTCTTTCATAAGATGTATAATAATTTACTGTTCACAGATGATTTAAAAAATAATTAGCAATTTTCTGGGTGTAAACTTTTTTTTTACTCACACGGTATAGAGTACTTACATGAAATAATGTTGAATATTGATTATCGTTCAATTCTGTTTATCTCGTGGAAGGTATGAGCTTTGAACAAAGGTCTAGGAGCTGCACTTTTCAGCAGATAGTTACCTGCCATCATCTCTTATCCTTTACCAATCCTCAAAGCTAATCATTCAAATTAAGCAAAGTGGCATACCTTGCTGCTTGGCTGCCCAAGCGTTGCCAGATGGGATATCTCTGGTTGTCCATAGCAACCGACAATGTAAGTGTCCCAGTGTCAGTTCCGTTCATGTAGTAGAAGAAGTTGATGCTGCAAAGAGCACCACTCTCTTGATAAGTGAGGCTCTCCAGTTCAGCCATTGCCCTATCCAACTTTCCTTGAGAGCTGACATAGGTGTAATTCCCTATGGCTATAAAAACAAATATAAAAAGAAAGTGAACATTATTCTATAAAATAGGCAAACACTGTCTAAAGAAAACATGGTAATCCTCATTTGATTCTGAAATAGCATTTCACATTTTGAGAGTGCACAAATACATTTGATTTTGAGATTGCTTAATACATTTAATATGATTCAATTTCTATATTTTTAATTGCACCTGTACAAAAAATGCAATGAAGCAAGTGTTATTGCACAATTTCATCAAAATATATAAAAATAAGATACAATATACAATGAGAAAACAAACAAATAGAACAACCAAAGAATGTTACTGACAAATTGGAAAATAAGAGTGTGGGCGGGTATAGCAAAAGCATGGTTGTTTTTAATGTTTATCCACATAATTTTGTGAAATAAGTCTGTGAAATTTTCATTTTTAACATTGTAATCTTTCCCTGTGAGCATTTCCAGTCCAAAACCCTCCATCTTTTAATGAATCTACTCCTACTTAAAATCCACCAAATGATTTGGGGTTATTTGTATGAAATGAGTTGTGCTCCTGCGAGAGAAATAACAATTCAACGCAAAGCGTAGCCTCCCCTCACCGGGTACAAATGGCCTATACTGATATGTCAGAAATTCTATCAAAATCCACCGAACATTACTTAAGTTATCCAACGGAGACCACAATTTTGCATACATGATTACTGTAGCTATTTCTCATGTACATAATTAGCAATTTGTGCATATCTAATGAGCTGTGACCTTTGACTTACATACTCAACAACATTACTTGCGTCATTAAATGAAAACCACATTTTTGCATAATTAATTGGGTAGTTTCACATGTTTAATGTACTATGACCTTTGACCTACGTACTTGGGTTGTATTTTGATACCAGGTACCTTTGTATCAAATTTCATTAAAATCTGTCAAACATTACTAAAGTTATCGAAAGGAAACCAGATTTGTTATGGACAGACGGATGGTCGGTAGCGTTATCACCCCCCCCCCCCCCCCTGACATGAGTTCGGCGAGGAGAAAATAACAATGATATAGTATACAATTTTATTCAGTGTTCATGTTTAATTTGGGGTATGAAGTATATGAACACTGTATGATATTCCTACACTGTGAAGAAGACTCTAAAGATAACTTCTGAACAAGTGCTCAAAACATGCCTTATTAGTGACTCTTTTTGAGGAGTTGATACAATACAGGAATAAGGTGTTTTTAAGAGCCTTAAAAGGAGTTGACAGAGGGTGCTTTTAAAAACTTTTAAATTCTTGACTGGTTCAAAAGAGTGCTTATCAACACTTTAAACAGGGCTGTTTGTACAAAAAGGTGTTTGTTAACACCTTCAAAGGTAGTTGCTGGTTCAGTAAGGTGCTTACCATCACCTTAATAAGCCAATTGCTGTTTCAAAAAGGTGCCATCAAAATCTTTCAAAGGAGCTGATCTTCCAAAAAAAGGTGCTTGTATCAACACCTTAAAACACATTCAAATGTCAAAATAAGAATAATAAAAATCAAGAGTCTAAATTAGATGTTGATGTGCTTTACATATAAGAACTAAATTAATAATTCTCCATACCAATAGAGTCTCATGAAAAGTCAACAATTTTCCATTTTGTATCAAATTACCTTGAGCATTCATCCATCATAATCTGATAAATATATAGATGATTGTCGCAACTGATCTGTAGATAACGTTATTGCTTATCTATAATTCATCACTTTGAGATTAGCTCTCTCATCTGCGCAACTTAATCATTGATAAAGATCCGTCACCAGGGTATCAAAGAAAATGTCACGGTTGACACGCTTCCGACAAATTGCTGCACAATGGACAAATTGGTCTAGCATGAAATGCTTTTATGGTTAACATGGTCTTTCCAATTCATTATAAATGCTGACATTCTGTAAAAGGAAATGAAAGGTCCTAGGTTTGGCATATATGTTTATCATTAAAGTCAAATCCAAAGTAGATTAGTTTTCACAGTCAAAATAAGGATTGGAGGTTTGTTCGATTGCTTTCATGTTAACGCCCATCTGTACTAGTTTGGTCAGGGGGGATTGGACCTCCCTGCAAGATCACTGACAGGTGGTTATCTCATCAAATCAGCTCTTGAACATAAAAGAAGAGGATCAAGGGGGATCAACAGGGATCGATTAGGCATTGTTTGCTATGTAGAGGGCACAAGTAGCTATAAGTAGTGCAGTGGGGCTTTAAGTCAAATTATTGACATATTTTTACTACTTTCAGAGATCACAGTTCTCAACATCAGTTTAAAGGCAAGTTATTATTTACCCTTCCTGTTACATAAGTGGGAATTCTGCCAAGGAATTCAGTCCATACATTAATTTGGCTGAAGTAGAAAAATTCTTCCAGATAAATAATGTTACGTCTTCAAATTTAGCTAAAGAAAAGTGCTCTTACTTCCTGAAACCACAATATTCACATTAATATATCCACAATGCAGTTTAGTTTCAATGAAAAGTGATATATTATACCTATCTAGCATGGAACAAAGGCTTAACTTCCAAATTGTTTCTTTTGAAAGCCCTTAGAATCGCTGGCACAAAAGCGTGTAAACATTTCTAGCATACTTTAAATACTTGCCCTTTAAAAGTCACTATCATCATCATCATCATCATCAATGTTGGTTTATTCCCTCTAGATATTGGCATTTTGGAAGCACCTTTGGTACCTTACATTGACATATATTTACACCTTTCTGGTTCTGCATGTTTTTGATTCACCAAAATAAGTTAATGGCCCTCTTCATCTCATGCTCATGATAAGAAGCATCCATGGATGCATGACTCCTCTTTACTTCATGTAATTTGAGTTGGGGGCCAGTAGGTAAATGTACATGTATTCATATTCTATTCAGCATGCTTGCGTGGTTATCATTAAATTTTCTTTCTATATGCATGAATGTATTAGTATGGTCATGAAGACAGTTTTTTTATGGCAAAAATTATTTGTTTTCTCTCCCTTTGGCCATCTATATCTTTTCTTGATCCTCTCTATACTCCTCTGTCCATATCTCTTTCCTACTATCTCTATCTCTCTCTCACTCTGCCTATTAAAAGTTTACTACATACAATACACTCAGCTATTTTTCCAGTGCAGTCCCTGACTGTATGTTGAAAGACAGAATGGCATTTACCGTATATGTTTGAACAAATATAAGAGTTAAAGCCCTCCTGGCTATAAACAGGAGATATTTATTCTCATCATAACTGATTGCATAAGGGTATTCTTATTTCAGAAGGAAAAATCAGCAGTAGTGGAAGCAATAGTAAATTTAGAAATATTTTCGTTACCGGTATATCAGATGCATACCACAATGAAAATTTGTATTATGTCACCTTTTGTTATAGAGATTTACGCCTTTTGAACCGAATTAACTTTCCTTAGTTATTGATCAAGAATTCTATCGTTGAGATTCAAAAGTGAGTACCGGTAGAATACTCTGTGCTGCAACTTGTTCGCCAATTCAGGTTTCAATTCTGTTGTTCTTTATAATAATAATAATAATAATAATAATCTTTTAAAGTCCACTCCAAATTTTATTAAGTTAAACCAAAAATGGAAATTCTTTTTGCCCAATTGATCGTTAGCCCGGCAGCCACTGAGCAGCGCCAGATCGACGTTGCTCTATCCCTCATTGTTGAACACCAAACAAGGTAGCAGCAACTCCTGTCTTTTAACGTCTTTTGGTATGACGCGGGCGGGGTTCGAACCCACGACCTCCCGGTTGGGAGGCGGACGCTCTTCTAACCGGTATATGTCAGTATAAAGTCAATATAGGAAATAAATCAACTTTCTAACACCATGTAAAAGAGATTAAAAAAGATATAAACTTTCTAACACCATGTAAAAGAGATTTTAAAAAGATATCAACTTTCTAACACCATGTAAAAGAGATTAAAAAAGATATAAACTTTTTAACACCATGTAATAGAGATTAAAAAAGATATAAACTTTTTAAAACCATGTAAAAGAGATTTTAAAAAGACATCAACTTTCTAACACCATGTAAAAGAGATTTAAAAAGATATCAACTTTCTAACACCATGTAAAAGAGATAAAAACAGATTTAAACTATACCTTCCCCGCTCGGATCATAACCTCCAGGGGGTCCTGTGTAAGGGTTGGTCGACGCCCCCTCTCGTACCTCCCATCCTGGAGTAAACATGTCAATAGGAGGACTTAGCCAATCACAGGGGCTCTCAAAGTCACATGACAGGCCTACAATACAAAAGAAAGAGGGGCAGTTAGGATTTGATCAAAGAAGTTCTCAAATGTCTTAATTTGGAAGAAATAGATTTGAAAGCTATGGAAGATGGAATATATACATCTATTCTGTGATAGAAGTTTAATACCTGTTAATCTGTTACTACTTACTAATCTCTGATCCTTTCCTATTTCAAGCAGGATTTATGAAGGAGTAATACAATTGACAGACAGCATGAATTCCTTCATTCCGTTCTTGGACTACATTGAAAATGATATTCAGTAAGAGACAAAATAAATCAGTTCATAACTAATTAATCCATGCAAATACTCAAACTTTCTCCCCACTCTAATAAAATAGTGTAAACCATTCTTTTTTCTTCTGCTGTGAACCATAAGGACATTAACCCATATACTTTTCACAGTTAAAACCCTTGTGGCTCTCAGCAGACACTTTGAATTGGTCAGCTCTTTTAATTTTCTAAACTATAAAGGATGTTCTTATTTAGAATAGTAGTACACAAATGTTTTCAATAAAAATGTCTCAAAGGGCATGTACACATTTTTATGTGCCATGTGTGAATTGTCCTGAGCAATTTCATTTCGTTCACTTGAGAGTTTGACCCCATTCTCACTCAATTCCTAGACCGATCTAGGACCCGTTCTCATTCACTTCCTAGACCGATCTTAGACCGATCTTGGGTAGGGTCGGCTCTTCTCTTTAGAGAGTGATCTTCTGGATCGGTCCAGAAGATTGCTTCCTGGCCGACCGATTGTCTGTTCACACTCACAGGTAGACTGATCTAGCCTAGATCGATCTAGCCTGAATCGGTCTGAGAAGTGAGTGAGAACAGGGTCTTTGACTGTACTGACTGGGCACATTTAAAGTCCAGAATCTCAAGTTGGATAATCATTAAAGTTATTATAATTTTCATAGTTTATCAAAATTAATTCAAGATATTAAATACTCCTTTTAAAACATTCATCATATTTAACTAGCACACCCACTCAAACTCACACCCTTTCCGACTCTCATACACCCAAACAGATGATCCTCATCTATACTGGTAATTCTGTAAATCCAATTATTGGGGGTTGGGTTGAAAAACCAAAATAACAAAAATCCATCTCTGGAGTGTGTTTTTTTAGAAACGTCCAGAGAAATGTTACCGATTTTTGCAGGGGTAAATGCCCGCTCTTGAAACATCGGTTAATGATTCATGTTTTTTGTCACATGGCTCAATCTCCTTGGTTCTGTATGCACAGCAGCGACATGAGCAAACTCTGACAGCTTTTTATGGGTTTTTCCAGTAGTGTAAATGGCAATCAAATTTTTTTCTTCAGAAAGGTGTTTGGGCTGTGTAAATGGGCCCATAGAAAACCTCATCGTTAACAGAGATAATAAATAACCGCTCTGTATTTCCTTCTCTTCCCCATCTCTTTCACTCTTCGTCTCACCTCTCTCTCTCTCTCTCTCTCTCTCTCTCACACACCTTTTAAAAGCTTTTTCTTTCTCACTTTATAACCTTTTCTCACCTGTTCCTTTCCTTTTCCCTTTCCTTTAGTTTAGCCCCTCTCTATTCCCTTTATTTATCTTTTAAAACTGCCAATCAGGGAGCCCCTGGAACCCTGCAAGAATTTCCTATGCATTGTATTCTTCTTCAGCTTCTTTTAACCTCTCCTTTTGTTTGAATATCTCTTTCATTCTCTTTCTCCTACTCTTTCCTTGTCCATCTGACTCTTTCTCTTTCTATTTCTCTTTCTCTTTCTCTATCCACAGCTCAAAAGAAATTCTCTCTCTCTGTCTGTCTCTCTCTCTCTCTCTCTCTCTCTCATTCTCTCTCTCTCTCTCTCTCTCTCCTTGTACTAATCTCATCTCAACTTCCATCTAAAGTTCCTTTTTTTAATTTAAGTGACTGTTCTTACCACAATATTCCTCATCTGTATTATGAAGGCACTCTTGTTTGAAGTTGCATACAGCAGCATGTGAAACACAACTTCCATCCAAACATTGAAGCTCTTGAGTTGGAGCAGGACACAAACCTGCAAATAGGCAAGGAAAAGACATTGTTAAAATAGATGAAAAATTCATGTAAATTTTATGAAACAAGAAAATTAGAAAGACAAGAGTTAGAAACTAATTCATGGTTTTTATTTTGTTGTCTCCCTTTAAGTATAGTCACTTTATGAAAATGGCTCCCACTTATTGCAGCATAAAATATTTCAACTCTTTTAGGGTGCGTTCAATCGAATTTTCGAAGCTAGAATCACAAACATGAATCACAATTCAAAACGCCGTTACAAAAAGCAAGGTCACTGCGGTTTGCGTTCAAGCGATTTTTCATCAACGCTGATTCTAGCTCATTGCGAGCCAAACCACTGCGCATCACACTGCGCAGTATGGCCCAGGAACTTCGGCGCGCGCTTTCTGGAATTGTTTACGGCCGACTGTCGACTGCTGTTTTGAGCATAGATCGCAATAATAAGACAAAGAATGAGAAGGTGATAGAAGGAAGAAACAAAGAATAACATAAGGAAAGACAGAAAGATAAAGTCGATAGAATGATTAAAACAAAGAATAACATAAGAGAAGGTGAAAGAAGGAAGAATCGAAGAATAACATAAGGAAAGACAGAAAGACAGAAAGAGAGAGTGATAGAATGCTTAAAACAAAGAATTACATAAAAGGTGATAGAAGGAAAAAACAAAGCATAACATAAGAATAGAAGGAAGAAACAAAGAATAACAAAAGAGAAGATAATAGAACGAAAAAACAAAGAATAACATAAAAATAGAAGGAAGAAACAAAGAATAACATAAGGAAAGACAGAAAGAGAATGTGAAAAAAGGAAGGAACAAAGAATGACATAAGGAAGAACAGAAAGAGAAAGTGATAGAATGATTAAAACTAGGCCTGAGTCAATCCGTTTAACCGACGGTTATCCGACCGCATTAATCAAAACCGTTTGGCATTTCTTGCTCCGTTTAACCGTTATTTTTATACATTTTGGAATGTGCTAATAGCCGGTGATAAAGATAATCAAAGAAACCGCAGTGTAATGTTACACCCTGGCCGCTGGGCGCCAGCTTTCTGGCAGCAGTAATTTCCATGAATGAATTTGTAAACAATAAAACAACCAGCCCCCATATCTCTTTTCTATGGTGGCTCCTAAGGGACACGCAAACGCAAAATTTGACGTATACCTATGCAACAAATTTGTGGATTTTCACGTCAAAGACGTGAAAATCCACAAATTTGACGTATACCTTTGCAACAAATTTGTGGATTTTTACGTCAAAGACGTGAAATTCCACAAATTTGACGTATACCTTTGCAACAAATTTGTGGATTTTTACGTCAAAGACGTGAAAATCCACAAATTTGACGTATACCTTTGCTTGGTAATTTTTTCGTTTTTCTGTACTCAATGGCCCTGAAGGGACACGCAGACAAAAAAATCTGCGTCCAATATTCATGTCTGCGTGTCCCTTTTGGGAGACGCAGACGTGAATATTGGACGCAGATTTTCTCTCTCTCTCGCTCTCTCTCCTGTCCTTCCTCCCTTCCCATTCTCTCTGTACTATGTGTATTCGAAATTCGAGAGAGAGAGAGAAAGAGAGAGAAAAGGAGAGAGGGGAGAGATAGATTGGGGGAGAGAAACGTTGAAAGAAGAGAGAGAGAGAGAGATAGAAAGAGGATAAACAGATTGGGAGAAAGGTGAAGAGGAGAGAGAGAGAAAGAGAGGGGAGACACAGATTGGGAGAGAGAAGGGAGAGACAGATTGAGAGAGAGAAATGAGAAAGAGGAGAGAGAGAAAGGCACATTGGGAGAGAGAAATAGAGAGGGGCAGACAAACTGAGGAGAGAGAGGGGAGAGACAGATTGGGAGGGAGAAAGAAGGAAAAGATCGAGAGAAGGGGAGAGAGATAGATAGAGAGAGAGATGGAAAGAAATAGAGAGAGAATAAAAGGGTGGGATAGGAGGGGGGGGGGCAAGTCGCAACGGGATGCATAAAAAGTAGAAGTGCTTGCCTGCTTGGTAATGAGAGAAGAAGAAAATCAACAATTTCAATGTGTTTGTATTTCTTTGTGATTTTGTTGTCTACATTATTTTGCCTGAATTGAAATTGATGTTTAGGAGCCTCTCCTGCTCTCTATTAACATATCCTTCTCTCTTCGCCTTCTTTTCCCCTTAATTCTCTCACTCCTCTATTTCCCTCCTTTTTTGTTTATCTCTCTCTCTCTCTATAAGATTTCGTCATGAAAATGCTTTAAAAAACCAATCATTGTAGGCCTACCGTATTTATTTGCTGTTGGTAACTAAATCAATGAAACAAATTAAGTCCACATGCATGGTATCAATAATATTTGTTATTGTTATTGTTTCAGAACTTCCTCTATTAGTCATCTGATTGTCCTCAAACAATGATAATGATAGTGAATGAATAACATGTACATTGCAACATGTAGCATTCCATTGCCAAGCGCATCAATGTCCTCTTCTTGCTGAAAACAATAACAGTGAGACTTTAGACACACGTATAGGGTCTGCAATTAGAAGACTATGAGATACCAGCTGGTAATCCCTTTATCAGTAACTAGGCGGACAGACCACCCATATACGCTTATCTTCCTGGTGAAAATCTGCTGGAAAATCTGCGTCCAATATTCACGTCTGCGTGTCCATTTTGGGAGACGCAGACGTATATATCGGACGCAGATTTTCATGTCTGCGTGTCCCTTCAGTGCCATTGAGTACAGAAAAACGAAAAAATTACCAAGCAAAGGTATACGTCAAATTTGTGGATTTTCACGTCTTTGACGTGAAAATCCACAAATTTGTTGCATAGGTATACGTCAAATTTGTGGATTTTCACGTCTTTGACGTATAAATCCACAAATTTGTTGCATAGGTATACGTCAAATTTGTGGATTTTCACGTCTTTGACGTGAAAATCCACAAATTTGTTGCAAAGGTATACGTCAAATTTTGCGTTTGCGTGTCCCTTAGGAGCCACCATACTTTTCTCACCCTCTTTATTCCCTTCTCTCTGCAATGTGTTCATCGCTCATGTACCTTTTCTTATTACTGCACTCTCTCATGTCCCTGCATGCCTGGTCCATGCATGCTCTCTCAGTCACACACACATGTACACACAAACCTCCGGCGCCCAAATACACTGTACATACACACAGATAGAGAGCGCATGCTTATCACATGCACACATGTGGGCGTGGCTTCTTGACCTCCCACTGAACTGGGTACAGTGAAAGCACCGCGGTCACCAACCTGTAATTTATGATGGTATCAAACTCCACCCACATAGCTAGAGAACCTTCCTGATTGGTCACTAACTTGGATCAGCTCATTGCAGGGTGTGTCTTAGGTGTGTGTGATACACATTTCCACATAATTTCATATGGCAATGATACATGCAGGGAGCTCTCTCCCTGACCACGTGCAAACATTGCATTGCAAAGGCATATATAAACATGTCACAGATCAAGCTGTCTTCACAGAGTAACTTTGCAAGTTTGCAAGGTTAATCATGATATCAGATTCAGAGGAATAATAAGACAGTTTTATGTTGTTCATTACTGGTCTCTGTTTATCAGGATGACCCAATTTGTACCATAGTCCGGCTCGGAATGCTCAGCCTGACAGTCTGAAGACCAGCAGGGTTCCGAGCTACAGCACTATTACAAATACTGTATTTTCACTTTTTATTATTATTATTATTAAACGGTTAAACGAAACCGCCCGTATACTTTTAACGGTTATCCGTTTAGCACAAAAACCGTAATGACTCAGGCTTAATTAAAACAAAGAATAACATAAGAGAAGGTGAAAGAAGGAAGAATCAAAGAATAACATAAGGAAAGATAGAAAGAGAAAGTAACAGAATGATTAAAACAAAGAATAACATAAGAGAAAGTGATAGAATTATAAAAACAAAGAATAACATAAGAGAAGATGATAGAAGGAAGAAACAAAGAATAACATAAGGAAAGACAGAAAGAGAAATTGATAGAATGCTTAAAACAAAGAATTACATAAGAAAAGGTGATAGAAGGTAAAAACAAAGAATAACATAAGTATAGAAGGAAGAAACAAAGAATAACATAAGAAAAGACAGAAAGAGCAAATGATAGAATGATAAAAACAAAGAATAACATAAGAAAAGGTGATAGAAGGAAAAAAACAAAGAATAACATAAGAATAGAAGGAAGAAACAAAGAATAACATAAGGAAAGACAGAAAGAGAAAATGATAGAAGGAAAAACAAGGAATAACATAACGGAACAGGCCACGATGGTATAGTGAACGCAAATTGCATGCAAAGCGGGCGCGCGGTTTTTCCCAAACCGGAAGAGGCTTCGTCATACAATCATGATTGAGAACTCCGTCCGTTCAATCGAATTTTAGCGACCGTGATTCTTTTGAATCATGATACAAAACGCATCTTTTTCAGCGTTTCATGTTTGTGTTTTCAAACACGTTTATTTTTACGACCGACGAAAAAATCGCTTGAACGCATTGCGTTTTAAACTAAACGTCTTTAGAAACCGTGATTCTAGGGTGAAAAAGTGTCGATTAAACGCACCCTTAGTATCATATAAAAATGAACTTAAAAACATGAAAAAAGTTCTAAAGAATGGTGAAAAGTGGTGGAAATAAGTGTTGAAAATGTTTTAAAAATCAAGGTTAATTATCAACAGACATATAATCATGTCTGTTGATAAACATAGTCAGAAACACATAGTCAGGCCAACTCAGTTATGTGCAAGCCTTATAGAGCAACATGCGCTGAGGTCCACCTTGCACAAAAATTGACGGCTCTGAGCAATAGAAGGATGCCCTCTATATGTTACATTTCACAATAAAGTACTATGATGTAGTGGGCAATTTAATATTTTCAATGTTCAATCATATATTCAACCTAAATATATCACTGCAAATATGTTTTATACAACCCCTATATGAAAAAAGTCTATTCTGTAATCAATAACTGAGAAAATGAAAGTTTATGAAATTGTCTGCACAGAGCAAATTAGGGAGGAGCTTGCAAGATATGTCTCAGTGTTGCCAATTTGTGATAATGTCACTGATGACAACTTTAAAAGAATCATAACTTTCCTAATCATTGGATATTGCTCACAGTACTATCACTCATTTTTTCTGCTTTTATGAATACCAAGCTAATATCAGAGTGGATTTCCCTGATCTATTTTGATCCCTGAACCCCACCCTGTCTGGGGCATCCAAGCTTACCCCTCCCCCAAAGAGCTAAGTTACCCCTCTCCCAATGACCAACCCCTCCCCAGGACCCAATGCTGCCTCATTTGCATACAGCCATGCCATAAACTCTGCTGGCCTTTTGATCCTACACTATGAACAGGTACATACACTACCACACAATACACACACAACACAAACACACACACCACACAGAGTATGCTGAAACAGGTGCGTGTTATATCTATGTGGGAACGCATACCACATAGGCCTCTACACAACACACACACTGTACTAGAACGTGCACAGATTCAACAGCACTTTGCACAATAGCTACAAGAACAGGATTTAGCTTGGTAAGTTGTGCTTTATTCCTGGACTAAATTTATTCCTCCGATTATAATTAAATCAGATTTATCTTTATGTCTGTTTATATTTATAACTATAGATCATGCAGTTGTTCTTGGTTAGCCTCCTAATCTTACAGGCTTGTTTTAAATCAGACATTACTTGAGAGTTTGAGCTCGGTAATGATATATACATGAGGAATTACTTGACATTTTAGCATGGGTTTGTGTGTGTTGAATGCTGGAAATGTGTGTAGTCAATGGGCAGATATACAGCGAGGCACAGGCATTGCATTTGGAGTGTGCACAGACTTGATTGCCATGGCCTGGCCTGCACTGACCTGGTATGCATATCTTCAAAAAAGTGTACATCATGTGCAGTTTTTTATGCATGTATTTTGAAGTTTGACTGAATATAAATGTCAAAAGAAACATATTGTCGTGTATTATCATTTAATGATATATAGGACCAGTATACATCAACAATGTAGGCTGCATAGCTTGCATCCATTTCCCAAACCATGAGAGTACTTTGTAGTTTTTCTTTATTTTTTAACCTTCTTGGCAATTTAGCTTCTCATCTATCTCTTTCTCTCTCTTTCTCTAGCTCTTCTCTCTCTCTTAATTTCTCTCTTCTCTCACTCTCATCACTAGGCTATGTACAATTTCTTTCTATTTTATCTTCCCTTTTTTTTTCATTCTCTGTATGTCAGTCTGTCTCTCTGTCTCTCTCTGTCTGTCTTTCTCGTTCAGTCTCTCTCTGTCTCTTTCTCTCTCCCTCTCTTTGTAGCTTTTTTGACCGAATCAGTCTAAATAGGCACCAATTAAGATACTAGGAAAATAGCTAAAAAAACAGTTATAATACCTCAATCTGTCTCTGCATAACTCAAGGTTGCACAAGTCAAATCAATTTTCAACCAACCTATGCAAAATATGTGTTATTTTCACCTCCTAAGTCAAATTTTACAAACGGAATCAAATTATGCAGAGTTAACTGTATGTACAACAAAATTTATTTCAAAGATAAAACATAAACCTTATACCGATACCCCCTTTCATTCACTTTTACCTGTCTATAGCTCATCAGTATGTGTCAGTGAATGGCAAATGCAAGCATGGTCTATATAGGTACAAAAAGGTTATATATGCCAACCCATATTAACATACAGGAACCTTCAATTTCTATCAAACAATATCCCAAAGTCAAATCCTTTGAAATTAACCTACATGTATATGGATTCAAGTGAACCAATCACAAAAAACAAGTTTTGCTCTTGATGCATTAAGGTACTATGTCACTATATTGTATTCAAAATATGGGCTTCAAAGACAGTACTTCTCCTAAGAGATTTGCCAGTTTTAATACATGTACATTTGCTGTATACATCTTTATAACAACTATTTGTTGAGTAGATAGTACATGTTTGTGTTCATATACAGTAGTATTGAAATTGATAATAACTTTGAAGATGATATCCTATCCTGATTTTGAATGTCTACCGTAATACAAATTTGTACTCATTTATTTCTTCCAATTTGTTCTGACATTTACTCTTTTTAAGTGTATATTTTTTCATCTCTATTTAAAGTGTATCATCTGTTATGAACTTACAATATTTTGGAAATATTAAATCAAATTTATCAATTTTTTTAAAATAAATCCATCAAAATCCTTTTTATTTCTTGTCCAGACAATGATGGAAGAAGATGAATTCGGAGCACGTCGGCCAAGGTCGAGGAACTGGAACACTGCTGAGAAGTTCTTCCTCTTTGAACATGTGAAGAATCGTTTTGACATCATCACTGACCCTAGGAAAGAAACCACCTCCATCAACGCTAAGAGAAGGGTCTGGGAGCAAATATACCAAGCTATAGCTAAAGAGTAAGATATGTACTACTTTAAAGGGCAGACCCATTCTAAATGTACATTGGTTTTATTAAAAACATAATAATGGGAAAAGGAGATCCGTGAAAATTTGAGAAGAAACATAAATTTCAAGTTGTAATCCATCAAACACTAATTGGCAACTCTGTGATGTACATGTTTCTTTTGAGCCGTGCTTCCATTTATCAACCATGGAACTGGAAATGTATGGAATTTTCAGTTTAAAGCAAATGGAAGTGGTGCTCAAAAGGTAATTTGTGTTTGATCACTTGCAACTTTAAGAATACATTATCAGCAATTTCAATTCAATATTTCCTTCAAGGTTAGGAGCTGATTTCGTGAGAGTAACTGCAAACACCTATTTTCCTTCCGCTTCTCTTCATCTTCAGATTCGGTCCACTTGAAGAGCACCTCGTGAGGGGAAAGGGTGGTGAGAAATGCCGCACCCAGTGGAAGAACTTGGTGCAAGCAGCAAGGAAGGAATACAAGCAGTACATGGAAGCCAAGATGGTGGGCAAACGCCACAACATGACGCTCCTCTCCCGTAAGATCTGTCGACTGATGTCCATCGATCTGGACGATGGGCTGGGTGACCAGGACAACGAGGACAATGACTGGACAGAGGACCATCCAGAGTTCCGTTACCAGCCTGAACTGTGTCAGGAACTCAAGGAGACTGCTAGGAGAATCAATGAAGAATATCAGCAAGGAGTTTATGAGTAAGACAAAAGTTCTTCTAGAATTAAATGGTGCTGTAATTTCTGTTAAAGCCCCACTGTACTACTTGTAGCTACTTGCTCCCTCTATATAGAAACCAATGCCTAATCGGTGCCTGTTGGTCTCCCATGATCCTCTTTTTCTTATGTTAGTTGAGAGCTGAGTTAATGAGATAGCAACCTGTCAGTGACCTTGCTGGGTGGTCTAATCCCTCCTGTCCACATTAGTACAGATGGCCTTTTAATATATTTAAACTGGCAGGCTTGTCTAATTACAGCAGTCTATTGCAGATTGCTATTATTATTGTTTATTTCAACAAATTAAGAAATGTACATAGAAAAGTGATAAAATGTGCGATACGATATAGGATATTGCAGAAGAAAAAAAATTGACCTATTTAAATAACCTAGACAAGCTGAGATGAATGATATTTTACTTCTATCTTGACTTAGCTTAATGCATCTCTTAATTCATCTCTTAATTCCTCATGACTGGATGCATTTAAGTTTCATATTTCATGAATCCAATGAATTGGAAAACTTTTAAGTATATCATTGGAGCAGCATGTTTGTAACAATACTAAAAGAGATTACATTTATCATTCTTTTATAACTTGTTTTCTTCAATCCCAGTACATCCCTAGCAATGGATGACAGCCTTGGTGACTATGAAGAGGAAGGAAGCTTTGAAGGAACAATGAGAAGCGATTCTGAGGTGGAATTGCCAGATGATGAAAAGGATGCAGATTATGCACCATCAGCAAAGAAGACTCCACGGAAGCGCCGCAGGGCATCATCTGGAAGAAGTTCTGGCAAGACACCTACCAGAGTATCTGCCAGAGCTCAGGCTGCCCAAGTAAAGAAACAAGATGAGGAGAAGAAAGCTCGAAAGCGTAAAGCAACGCAGCAGCAAGAGTCACCATACCAATCCTATGATTTTCAAGGAGCGGGCGGGAGCGCCATGAGCGAACACGTCCAGCAGGAGATTATGAATCTCCACCTAGTTGAGCATAAGAAGAGGATGAATCTGCTGAATACAGAGCACAAGACAAAGATGCAGAACTTGAAAATGGAAAAGGATGTCATGGCTCTCCAGAAGGAATACTGGGTCAAGAAGATAGAGATGTTGTACGACTCCAGGAGTGGTAAAGGAAGGGTTATCGATGACGAGGGTGACGAAGATGAGGATGAGGGACCAGAGGATGATGAGGATGATGAAGATGATGATGATGATGATGAGGATGATGGTGGCGGACACGAGATGGATACCGCTGAACCTGGTCCTAGTGGGACCTCTGCTCCTACTTCTGTAGTGGTTCCTCCTCCTCCCCAAGCAGATGTCCCTGAGCAGCAGGCTCCTGAGAGTGTTGCCCCACCACCCCCTTCAGAGGCCACCCCTCCTGCACCTTCCATCAATGCTTCTGCTGCCCACCAGGATGTCTCATCACATATGAACCAAGAAAACATCCAAGACAGATCTACCAATGGTGCTATGGAGGCAGGTCTCCCAAGGTCGAGCCCTCCTGAAGGCTACCCTGGTGCTCCCAACCAAGACATGGTCACTCCTAACCAGCAACCTCAGTAATCATCACAATCATCTCATCAGCATCTAGTCCTTTTCCTCACTCTCTTTCTTCATCTTCCTTTCTCAATTGTTCAAGTATCATGTCATCGTAGATTAAAATCATTCTTTAAATGCAACGCCAAATTTTGCACTGATTAAGAATTACTTATTAATTTGAGCTTCCGTCAAAGTATTTTGTACCAGGTATCTATGCTTATTGTATGTTATATTGTCAAGCTAAAATTATTTATGTTTGCTGCCACATGATTAGGGATTTCAAAGAAATTGAAATAGAAGAGGTGAAAAGAGTGAATAAATTTGTGACACAGTTAATAGAGAAATGTAGCAATCCTATGACTTTCATGTTTGCTGTCATTTTGCAAAAAATGATTCTGTATGTATGATTCTAATACAGCTTACATCTGCTAAGAACAAAAACAGAACTCAACATTAACAGGCACCTAGAAAACATTGGTGCATCCCCAACAAAAAGTTATTATGGAGCCACAGAGCGGAGAGATACACAGAACACTAGTCAACACTGCACCCTTGTTCATTAAAGTAATTGGTTGTTGTTCTATCGAGCCAATGCAAAGGAACTTGAGCTTCAAGGCAGTTGGTTGTCAAATGTCGATATGAATTTCAAAAAATTACTCAAGGGGAAGGGGAGGACCTGGTGGGGCAGGGGGGGGGGGGGGGTCCTGTAACATACTATACCGGTAAGCACAATATAATTTTATGATGTTTGGTTGATTATGGTATACAATTAAGATCCCTTTTTTGTCGGTTGCTTGAAATACTTGATTTTGTGACAAGTATTTTTCTTAATTTTCACTAACCAATCCATCTATATCCTACATGTGATGCCATGAATATGATATTTAATGTGAAATATT
>JAVYIG010008845.1:0-84692 GCA_035222895.1 Strongylocentrotus droebachiensis | reverse complement strand
ATGAGAATGATACTGCAGGATCAACGAACAATCCACCAACATACATGTACATGCAGTGCCACTTGTCCTATGTGATCTAAGCATTTTTTTTAAAACATAAATTCATCAGAGATGGTATCGTTTTATTAGAGCTACAGTATTGCTCCATGCAATGCAATACGGGGTAACCTCGCTAGTCATAAGGACCGCTGTTCACAAGGACTGCTATACATAAAGTATTTGTTTAATAGTTTTTAAAGTAATAACACATTTTAATCTGTAAACAAAAACTTACCAGGTACATCATCAAACAATGATATCCAATTCAACATCTTGGCATCAAATGAACTGTCTAATGAAGGCTCCAATTTGAGCTGTTTTCATTCTTTATGACAAGTTTCACTTGCTGAAAGACAATGCTGTATTTTCAAGAGGGCTACACAATGACAAAACACTTAGTAAACAGATACTTAAGCAGTACTTATCAACCCCATTATTCTAGATAAGTTGGTATGGATGTATTGTCTTCTTATCCTCAACATCTCACAGAACATTGCACTGCATATTCTTAAGGAACAGCACAATATCATAGCAACTTTCTAGATTTGTGCATAACCTTCCAGTATGTACCCACATTATTCTCAGGCCTGTTGCATAAAACTTTCCGTTGATGGTAACTTTCATGGAAACCTGATTTGATTGGCTATTGAAAGATGTTGCCATGGTAGTTAATATGATGGCAAAGTTATCATCTGTGGTAAGTTTCAAGCAACGGGACCAAGGAATAACTGAAAATGGAATACGCAATAACGTGTTTCCTGTAGATGTATATTTAGACAACATATATCCTGGATTACACTAATATCAGGTTGGATTGAAACTGAGACTACATATTTCAGCAGCATAATGGTCTGTACCTATCCGAGACTTAGGAAGGCAACTGATGATATCAATAATAGCAAACCTGCACAAGCCTACAGATAAATCATTTCAAAAAAATATTTTCATTGTTTCCTGTGATACTTTTTTGTCATCTCACATTATCTCATCAGGACAATGAAGTTCATCTAGCATTCATTTCCATTGGCTATGAATAACAATATTTGATTATGATGATTTAAAGGGTTAACACGGCGCCAGGTAAAAAACGCTATGACATTTTTATGTCTGACATTATTACCTCAATCATTTTTGCCTCTGACATTTTTACACCAAGTTGTTAACACACCAAAACTAACTTGATTGTCATTTGCTACCGTTTAGATTGTGACAAATTGACAATATTGGCTAGACCTCAGATTAACGTACATGTAATGTAACATCTTGTGTGCAATACTGCATACACTACACAAGATGTATATATATTTGCGTTTCAACTCTTTTCTCTCTGCTCCTTATTTCTTTTCTCTTTCCTTTCCTCCTACTCATATCCTTGACTCTCTTATACCTGTAGAATGGGTCTTCATAGAAGAAACAAAGTCCATGTACATTTATAAAGAAGCACAAATACCGGTACATGTTTTCATAATATACTAGTATTGTAATAATATTGTTGTTTGTACAGGAACATACAAGATCTACCGGTATACATGAATTATTTTTCTAAGCAATGTTAAAAGGAGGAAAAAAATAATAATCCCACGTAAAATCTGAATGCAAACATAACTTACAGAAAACATATTCACCACATCCTGATACTTCATATCCTGATAGACTAAGAAATCAAAATTAAATGATCGGAAGGCCTGGACTGTAATAATAACATCCAATTTCCTTCTCATATTGCTTGTATATGGACCCAATGTAAAGGGCGGGGCGGCATGAACTTCATGTAAGGGGGAAAAAACGCATATTACTCTTCAATCCTACATGTATCACCTGTGACGTAGTATTAAATAGCTACATTTATTTATGCAAAGGGGATGGTCAAGGTGCGTACAAAAATTACCATTGACCTGGATTTAGCCAACCCATAAACTGCTATCAAAGCATACAAGGAATTACTTCCTACCAGGTACCCATCTACTTCATCTGGGCCCTGAAAGTTACTGAAACATAAAAATAGAATTGCAGTCATTTTTAACAATCTATCATACTTCCAATCTTGCTGCAATTAATCTTTAAAGAGAAAGTTGAGTTCTGGGAAGAGGTGAAAAATAATTTGTTAGCGTTATCATTCTTATTATGCAAGTGTGGAAGAACATCAGATAAGACATGTTCCCTGAAAAGCATGGCTCTTCAAATGCCTTTATATTCTAAATATGTCATGTAACATCGTAAAACTCGGGGGTAGGATTTTTACGCCACGTGTTCGTGTAGTCCCATATACATCTTTCTGCGTACAGTGTTTGTAACTTTACCAAGACTTGGCCAAATTTTTTATCATTTTGATGATTCCAGAACCTTGCAATACACACAAATTCTTATATGCTAGATGATCAACCTTTTCTGGTCGATTCCACACCCGTTTCTTTCACAATGCAATCGCATGACCAGAACTCAACTGCATATTTAACCATGCATTGTTTTTTCTGTGTAGCAAAAGATTAATTTTAATTTACCATTTATTTTAAGTTTTAGGGAGATATCCTGGGGAGACAACCTAAATTAACCTAAATGTTTATGCTACTGGGTGTGAATTTTGGTTCTGGCACTTTATACTAGGCAATAATGGTAATGTTGCATAGACTTTATCCGTTGAAAATGAGAGAACACTGACTTTACTCTCATCCAAGAGAGGATACCAATCTAAGAAGGCCTATGCTGCATTATTGTAGAGCGCTTTTTTAGAGACATCTGATAAGTGTTAGGCGCTATATAAGCAAATATAATTATTATTAAGTATTACAAAAATGTTTTAAAAAACACAAAACACAAACTAGACAAATTTGACTGCCTGCATTTAAGGGTTATGCCTAAAGTCTTGGTCACAAATGCCATTACGAACTGCTACGAACGCCGTACAAATTATTTTCAGACAATGGGAATTCGGGAAGACAATGGAAAAACAGGGAGATTCGTACAAAATTATCGTTCGTACAAACCTTTGTGACCGTAGCATTAGCCTTTATTTCCAGATCCTCCCAAGTGCAGTGTTTCTGATAGAAATAACTGTTGACCTGGTGACCTCAAATCCTCTTGAGATTATTGGTTCCTCACAAGGTACATAATTATAAGGTAAGGTTTGATGACATTACAGAGGATCATCTTTGACATTTACCTAGGATGGGATCGAACCTTAGACATCATCTTCAAAGCAGTAAAACGTTATATGCATGTGTAGTGCTTTTCATGGAACTTTGATTGACCTTTGGCCTTGGTCAGATTTGACCCATTTTTAAAACTTTATCTGTGCCTTCAAGAGATGTACCTGTGTTTTGAATTTTGTGATCCTACCTCAAATTTGAAAGCTATAGAAAGTACAGCATGATTGTTGACTTCAACAACTATGATGACAGATACTTCTATAACGATGGCATCAGAAAAAGTGACGTCCACGCCTAACTCTGCCATGCAGGCGAGACAAAAATATATGGATCAGTAGATAAGACACATTCATCCTAACAATGCATCCTTTTGGAGCCAGAAGGGCATTATTGTCATATACTGTAATGCATAGATAACGTCCTTCTAGCGCCCAACAGAAGAATGAGCACGATAGTATAGCTCTGATAGACTAGCCAACCTGTATTACTGCAGATCAGGGGGGGGGGGGGGGTTTCACAAAACTTGTCATCAGTGACAAATGACAGTTGTTGTTATAAGCTACTGAAATCTTTGCTTCTGATTGGTTATCAGCAGATTTGTCACTGATATTTGTCATTTGTCATTGACAAAAGGCTTTGTGAAACTGGTCCCTGATAGATGGTACATGATACTTACTTACTGATGGGTATCTCACTCATGGGTCTGTAGAAGCCAGTAGATGGGGCTCTTCAGATTCTGTGCTAATCATTCCCGATGCTCACCAGTGTTGTCTCATGGTAGAGCTTGAGAGACTGCATAGAAAAGTCAAATGAATGACTATACATTAGACTCCTCCCAATGAGGGATTTAAGAAAAAAAATTATATGATTTTCATCCTGATATCAAGTTGGTTTTAATTATTAAAAAAAAACATGAGAGAAACAGATTAGTTCAGTTTGAGAAAAATCAAATTACAAATATGGGAAAATTAGTCAATTTAAAAGTTGTAAATGAGCACCTATCAAATTTGCCTTGTACTGCAAACTTTCATAAATTTCCAATCACAGATTTGCGAATTTGCATTCGATTGATTGCATCCTTAATGCATTGTGTAAAAATGTAGCAGCACAAAACAACACGTCCGGAACGCAAAGGGTATAATATTTAAAGATGTTTGTTTTTAATAATGAAAAGTTCTTTACGACATATCTAAATGAAATTTTAGCCAACATTCAGAATGGTTGATTGAACTTGATGTATTTACGAGCTCCATATATTATCCTAATGATGTGGCTCTATACAATACCTCTGTGAGATTATAATTTTCAACATTTCAGACTCGTCTTTTTGTGCCACTATACATCTCACTATTTTGAGATTTGATTTTCCTTTACTCCTTTTGATATTTTCTCAAACTTGACTTATTAATGTCAGCCTAGAATGTTGCTCTGATGTAGCCCTCTTAATATACAGACCTTTTTTCAACCTGGCTACCCTGAAGTATGTAATTCCTGTTGCAACTATCGACTCCTTCAAGTTCTCATACTACCCAAGAGCAATACCCTTACCAAACGTGAATGTATTCCTGTTGTATTCAAAGACATGTATCTGAATACAACCAACCACTTATTCTTAGTGGTTTGAATACACAAGATTGTATTCAAACCACTTGTAAATGCTTGTAATAGTATTCCTTAGTATTCCTATAAGCCGAAATATGTAAATGAGGAATACAAACAAGTATTCAAACCACTTGTATGCAAATTAAAAGAAGAATACTAGCTACAAATTAGTATTCGAACCACAAATTTAAGTATTCCTGTCGGCTCAAATTATTCGAACCACTTGTTAGTATTCCTTTGTATTCCTATAGGCCGAAATATTTAAATGAGGAATACAAACAAGTATTCGTACTACTAGTATGCAAATTAGAAGATGAATACTAGCTACAAATTAGTATTCTGACCACTTGTCAGCTGAAATATATAATACTTACACAATGCTGGAATTAGTATTCCGACCAACACCAAAATCCCACAATGCAGCAGAATTATACCCAATAATAATCACCTCGTACAAGTAACATAGAAATTGCAGTGTAGACTCTACATAACATACCAATTAACAGTCATCAACTACAGTACGTGGTTATTTCTGCTGTATTTTTAAATTGACATAGGCCTAGACCTACACTGTTTCACCGGAAGTACTAGGATGTTCATGCTAGATTATTTCAGTGTGTGCTGTTAAGTAGTTATAATAGTGCTTTCTGAAAACAAACTGGGGTCCAAATCTGCAATAGTAGTACTTGATAGGTATTAATTAGCCCATGCATTCATACTATAATGTGTTATGACTTATATAGCATTTACACTGTATACAACTTCACAATGTAGATCTAGAATCTAGGTTCAAATGCATGAAAATACATCAAGTCTATAGACAATTATACCCCCTTGTGTAATATTGGTCTAACATAGACAACTGGTCCTGCCTCCTGGACCAGCTTTGAGGGAATAGACCTTCGATCCTGTACGTGACTCAACCAAAAGGAATGTAGTTACCACGGACCACTGTTTCAGTATTTGGTCTACCAGTACCATGCATGCACATAGCTACTCAAAAGTTAGACATTTCTAGACTTAGATCCAAGGTCCACATCACATGTAGAAACTGGACTTAGACCTATCATCTACTTACTTGTATAATTATGTTAAACACATCCTAACTGAGTCCAATTCCATAGAGTATAGGCTATGTCTTAGGTAATTAATCTGTTAGGTCTAGAGTCTAGACCTAGTCCTTTAGGACATAAAGTCTAATCTAGTTTTCACTCCACAATCAGGTCAATCAAGTCCAGCAATTAGTCCTGGATCTACTTGCACGGTCCACTCATTGCTAATCGCAACGTGACGCGCTCTGAGCAGCTCAGTTCCAAAACCAAACTGCAATGCTACTGTTCTGGTCCTGGTCAAGCCTCTACTAGTCTAGGCTCTCATCCTGGCGATCGAGCCTCTAGGCTCTGGTTCTGCCTCTGCATCAGTTCTGGTCCTGAATGTAACTGTAGGGCTCGATCTGACAGTCAATACGTTGTGTGCCCGTCGGTCATACTCCTAATGCCCCACATAATACAGTCCACAGGCGACACATGCAGATTTACTCAACTGGCTGGGATTGTTGGCAGTTCAAAAACGTTGAATTATCAATCTGCCCAAGGTCATGCAATATTTTTGCTGGCTCAATGTAATTTGCACTTTAATAGTAATAAATATGGCAATCCTTTTGACCGCTGCCACCATGTTGAATGATCAGATGTACAGATCAATAAGAGATCATTGCTGTAGACAATGTTCATGTATAAGTGGCCATCTTGGAATTGCTTTATTCTGGTATTCCTCCGCCAATCACAGCCTCATTACGCACATCAATGAACTATTGGTGTTGTTAATATAGTACCACAACAAACATCAGATTTTTAGTATTCAAATTGGAGGAATACTAATAATCAAAGACTCTATTCTAGTATTCAAACCAACTGGTTTTGAATACTAGTATTTTCATGGAAAATGTTTGTATATTCAGAATACTAATAATCAAAGACTAAAATTCCTTTGTATGGATTTTAGTATTCGAACCACACAAATTTGAATACTTAAATTGATTTTTAGTGGTTGTGACAATCAGATTTTTAGTATTCAATTTGGAGGAATACTTATAATCAAAGACACAATTCTACTAGTATTCAAACCAACCAGTTCTGAATACTAGTACATTCAGAATACTAATAATCGAAGACTAAAATTCCTTTAAATGGATGTTAGTATTCGAAGGACAACAATTTGAATACTTAAATTGATTTTAGTGGTTCTGAAAATAAGATTTTTAGTATTCAAATTGGAGGAATACATGCAACCACTAAAATACCACTTATTTTGTATTCTGAATATTAGGCGAATATATTCAGAAGACTTATTTTGTATTCCTGTTTGGTAAGGGTAAGGATCTGGAACCATCTGCCAGGCTCAGCAGTCAATGCAACAGGAATAACCAACTTCAAGGAGGCTGCTCTACCCTCCATCAGAATGATGCAGCCCCCTGTTGGTTCTCACATCATATAAGCTTACTAGCTTGGTTTTTACTTGCACTGGACTTAGCATATTTTACTGTAAATTGACAAGTGCTTTGTCCACACACCATTCCAGCAATTCATGAAACTCCTTGTAGTCACTCGCCTCACCTACCATCCCATTATAGCTTCCTGAGTGAGCTGCCAAAGGGATTACCCAACCAAGTACCAAGTACATGATATTAAGTGCCTAGGGCAACCACCCTCTAGAACGACTACCCCCAGGACAACTACCCCCAGGACAACTAACCCCTAGGACAACCACCCTCTAGGACTACCCCCCCCCCCCCCCCCCCCCCCCCCCGCAGGACAACTGCCCCCAGACAACCACCCCCGAGGATAGTTGTTCTAGAGGAAGGTTGTTGTAAGGGGTAGTAGTTGTCTGGGGTTAACTGTCCTGGGGGTAGTCGTCCTAGAGGGTGGTTGCCCTATAGGGTAGTTGTCCTAGGGGGTAGTTGACTGGGGGTAGTCATCCGGGGGGTGGTTGCCCAGGGAGTAGGCCTAGATGTCCTTGACTAATATTAAGGACCTGTTTGTGTGATGCTATGACTTCTTATTTGGGTAACATCGGCCTCCTTCAGGTTTGACGATTCTTGCAGGTAATAGATAAGGGATATAGATGACATGATGACTAAAAAAATTAACTGATGAGTGCAAAATATATATAAACATATATTTTCCCCAGCCCCAGACATTAATTTGTTTTTAAAGTAAATTAATCAGGCATTCTGACATCATCATCATCTCAGCTCTAAATGATACACTATACATGAAATAAAAAACCTATACACGTACATGTAGTTTTCTATTGACTTCTTTCTCAATTCTATTCCATTCAATTATTTAGGCTTATGAAAAAGAAAGAATCTTCCTAATTTCCTCCCTTTTCTCTCTCTCTCTCTTTTGCGGGCGGCCCTTTATTAAATTAAGTGCTACTGTATAACCAAGATCTGGCCATAGGGGCATCTCACCCTGCCTCTACAAAGTACAAAGTATTATTGATTATATTTGTATATTTGGCAGTATATTTGTAAAGCGCTTAAAGACATTTGTATTAAGCGCTATAGCTAAATATTATTATTATTATTATTATGCCTAGACCCAAGGAAACCAAAAGCAAACAATAACCCTAACTGTTGTAATTTGGTTAAAATACTTTAAATCAAGTCTTCAACTATATGCTGGCAGGAAGCTAGCCAAACAAGTAACGCACTCCGCGCCGGGGCGGGAGGGCCGGGTACAGCTGTTCAATACCTTAATTTTATCTCGATCCTGCAGAGCTGAGTCCACTTGCACTCGTTTGCCCGCCGAGTTGGCCAGGGAGTTGGCTTGGAGTTTCCGATAGGCGACTATTCAACTGTGAGAACATATCTCTGCTCATATGTAACATTTTAAATGTTAATTTAGCTCATTAAATTAAGCTAAACAAACTAGTAGAAGGCATGACAAGTGGAGTTTGGCAGATTCTTCCCTCGATTCGTCTGCTTGCTGGCGCGGCGCGGCCTGACCACCGTATACGATGCCCCCCCCGGACCATTCAGTCTGGAGTCGAGGATAGAGGTAAGGGTAGGGTTTGCGTTACCGTTGTTGTCGAGTCCTGGATATCCGGGGTAGGAGTTTACAATGGTAGCTGTCCGGGGTATAGAAGTCCGGAGTAGGCTGTCCTGATCATGACTGCACATGAGGCGTAAACAAAAAAGATGTTGTATCGCCCTTTACGATCGACCCAAAATGTTGAAATCTACGGTCGGCTTTTCAAAAAGTTTTTTTTTTCTTGTTACCTTTTTTTGGAGAAAAAAAAATTCCCTAATGAAAAAAATAATTGAGAAATATCAGCCAAAAGAGGCAGAAAAAAGAAAAAAGGTTTTAAAAAAAGAAAAGATTTCCGACCGACCGACCCTTGTTTTGGTACCTAAAGGACAATACAACATCTTTTGTTTACAGGCCTGACGTGTATTCACTATCAGCTTGTATTACCGCCCCCCCCCCCCCTAACAAAATGTTTACATTGATAATAATGATATAGATAAACAAATAAATAAATAAATATATACAAAAACTTTCGAAGGAAAATCTAGGGGAAAGTCAAAATACTACATCAAATATATGGAAAGAGGAGATGAAAGAACAAATTATTATAAAATGAAAAATGAACACTCTAAAGGAATAGTTTGTACTTAACAATTCTTGCTAACCATCTGCATTTCTGCCCCTTAATAATTATCTAATATATAACTCAAGGCACATTTGTTTATTTTAATTTTGTATAATTCAACCGTAAAATATTTATGTCAAATAACTGGACACCCTTAGCCTGTATTTTGCTACCAAGACGGAGTCCATCCTTTTTTGTTCCACTTTATAATTATCCAATACGAAGACATTTTTTTTTTTCTTTGATTACTTGGCTCTTTATAGTTTTCTTTCAATAACATATGAAATAATTTAAAAATTTGACTTTGTTCTTTTATCATTGCCATATTGAGTGTTGCTATACTCTTGTTAGTTGTTACAATGTATTTATGTAGTGGTCTCCCATGAGTATTGCAAGTTGGAATGGGGGGCCTTCACGGTTTCGGTGATTTAGTTTGACTGCATGCCCCATTCCTGGAAACTTGTAAATGTTCATGGGAAACACGATAATGTTTTTTTTTTAATGATTTTCATCCTATGTTTTATATGATTTGTTCTTCTATGTAATCCTCTGTATACACTTTGTTTTGCAGAATAAATAATAATAATAATAATAATAATAATACAGAAAAAAGAACAAAAAGAATACAGTCGTGTAAAAAACAATATTCTATAGAGTAACCAAGAGAGGACATCAACACATTTTGACGCCAAAAAGAGGAGATAAGAGAATTGAGCGTAAAACACAGAGGGGTTGGGAGATGATGATGAAAACATAAGCACATGGCTATACAAAGGGCAAGATAGAGACGAAGAGGAAACTTTATGATGGAAAACAGAAATGGAAAAGAAATAAAATATATTAACAGATTTTCTCACTGTAAACACCACATCGTTTTGCTTATAATGATGTAATTAAACATGTATTCAAATGCTTTAAAATACCCGAAACATTATCTTCAATTCCGATATTCTAATTTGATTTTATTCAGTTTGCAGACCGTTATTTTTTGTGATCCTTCAGAACAGCTTGCTATCACGTATGGATTTCACTTTGAATTTATGAAAGTTTCCACAACATCAACCCCCCCCCCCCCCAAAAAAAAAAAAAAAAAAAAATCCTGTCGATCTCATCCCTTAATTACTGAACTAACTCTAAACTATACTGTATAGCTAAAAACAGATCCGAAGAAATGTAATACCTGTCAAGATAATCTCTTGTAATCGTCACCTTCCGACGAATCTCCCTCTTTCTCTTTCTCTCCTCTCTCTCTCGTCTCTCTCTCTCTCTCTTTCTCTTTCTCAATACTCTACTCTCTCTCTCTCTGCCCCCTCTCTCTCTCTCTCTTTATCTCTCTCTCTCTCTCTCTCTCTACTCTACTCTCTCTTTACTTTACACCCCACCCCACCCCCCCCCCTCTCTCTCTCTCTCTCTCTCTCTCCCTCTCTCTCTTGAAAAACGCTGATTTAGCAGATTAAAGACTGGTGCCGCCGCCCCAAATGACTAAGCCCACGCGCTACGCCACTGCTGCACTGCATATTACTATAACTTATAAAAGATACATGGAACAAAACCATTTCTATTTAAAGACTTTAATAACGATGAAAATAGGCATGATTATTTTTCTCTGTAAAATAACGATGAAAATATGCATGATTAATTTTCTCTGTAAAATAACGATGAAAATATGCATGATTAATTTTCTCTGTAAAATGATGATGAATATCAAATCATAGTAATGATTCTGTAGTAATAATAATGACAAGTCTTTCATATTTTTACAAATACACTCACCACTATACCTAATGAAACATGTACACACACACTTTATATAATTATACTGATTACTTTCCACAACTACTCTGGATGTGATAATGAGATTACAAACATATCGTTATACCATTTTAAATGTCAAGATATTTCCTCTCATCTGCGAATAGAAGTGCGGGGGTAATTCGAATGAAAATAAATTGGAATAGGCAATTTTCGTAATGTAACAAAATGTTATGCATAACGGTCTTTGTAAAGTGCCTCAAAAGAAAATTATTTCATTTACCTGATAAGAATAATAGTATTTAAATAGACAAAATCCGAACTGCATACATTACTTGTTGCCAGGTAGGACAAACATTATGGCTTGACCTACCTAGCAACACTTAATATATGCAGTTCGGATGTTGTCTATTGAAATACTATTATTCTTATCAGGTGAATGAAATAATTTGTATTGAGGCACTTCACAAAGACTTATGCATAAAATTTTGTTTCATTACGAAAATGGCCTATTGATAAAAGATCTATTGATTTTCTTTAAATAGAGGAGAATAATAATGTGCCGACATTTCCTTGTTTATAAAATACATATCTATGCAAAGCTCAAGTACGGCCCGACAGATTTGTTATAATTATTAAGTTATTTGCAAGAAAATAACTCAGTGACATTTTTCTTTTAAACCATCACGTTGAAGGAAATTGGGAGGCGCTTTGTGCTGGCAACATTGACAATTTCAATTGTCATCAGACGATGACACTCCTTAACATACCTTCAAACTCATACAAATCACATGATGCAAAAGAAATTATGAAAAGATATCAATGTCAAATAGAATCCTGTCTCTTTTTTAGCTTGAGTATAATAATATTATGTAGTTCTGATAAATAGAATCTTTATAAAACATTTCTTGGCAATATATTTAAGGATATACATGAAAATGTTCATTCTATGTATATTCGTAGATGTAAACTCCATGGCTATTCGTGATTTATATCCTGCAAAATCATAGACTATGATTTCATTATATTTTCTTTTATATGTTTCTTTTTTATAATTATAGAGACCCTTTTCTTCCAAAAATTAATATTAACACCAAAAATACATAAAGAAATGAAGTCAGGAATAAATAAAATTGCTTGCAATACTGGAGCTTTCATGATTTCGCAATGCGATCCTTGCACATTTATCGACAGTGTACCCTAGGAAGTCAAATGCATATCTGGAAAGGTGCTCAAACGTGTCGCTACGAAGTATTCAGAACATGTTTTCAAAATGAGAAAGGAGCTCTTACTAAGGAGTAACTGTCCTAAGAAACAGAGGATGTGTTACAAACTTGAAAATATACCAACGAGTCAAGAACAAACAAACTTTAGAAGCCAAATCAGTGTTACAGCTCCGATACATGCTACTATTAGGGAACGAAGTATTTGTTTGAGCACAGGTATTATACTGTTATTTGTCATTTTGTTCATTTATTCATTTGTTTTTTTTTCAAATCATTTTTATTTTTATTTATACTTCACCAAAGGGTAGCCCATTCAACAAAATAATGTTGGCCATCTATGCGGCCCTGGCAAGTAAACAGGCCAAAAAATCTCGCTCCCTTTAATCTTCTACGTACTTCTTGTAATAAATATCGTTCAAGGTAAAATATACTATGGATCAAAAAGCATTACACAGGCACACATCAGTGGCATATCCGATAAAATATGAATACAATACTGTACATTACACATACCATTTTCATATTCCCCCCCCCCCCCCAACGGATAGTCAACCTGTTCGAAACGTCGAGCCACTCCCGCCACTCATCCTCTCCAAGCGCTATAATTCTCCTTAGAACTATAAGCTAAGAAAGATAACCAACAGTCTTTTTCAAGACTATACCAAACAGTCCTTTTCAGGACTACAAACCCTCAAGAAAGATTACCGAGAGTCATTTTCAGGACTTCTCAATCCTCCCTTTCTCTTACATGGTGCACCCGCAAGCCTACTGTGTAACAATATATATATAAATTTAATGTGATAAAAAGTGCTAGAATAATCGCCCTAAGTTTGCAAGAACAGTCCTAAGGTCATTAATCAGTGTGTTTAGTAAAGAGATGTTAGTTCCGACTTCAACCACAGGCATCAAGGGCATGCCATTTTGGAATTCAAAAAGGTGCAAGATTAGCCACAAAATGAATACAGCATACACGTAAATATATAATTAAAATCACTGTTTATGGTGGATTTATGCAGCATGTATTCAAGGGATAAGAGATTTAAAGACCTTTAAAAAAGGCACGTGACAAAAGTAGCTATTGACACAAAACTCTTAGTTTTCCAAGACTAAATCATTTGAAGATATGAACATTCGCAATCAAATCACCATCTTACTATAATTGTGCAATCCGTAAATTCCAAGAAGACAATACTAATACAGTCAAACCTTTAGTGGACACGTTTCTAAAGGGGCTACTATATAGTGGTCGTGAATTTTGTCTCCCTCGAATGAAAAAGTTGTTGTAGATCCTGTCTAGAAAGACTACAAGTCTGCAGAGACCACTTTCTATGTTTCCTTTAAGTGACCTTTATAGACAGGTTTTACTGTAATTTCTACGAAAAAGCAGCAATAATAACTTAATAACCTTTGCTCTCCAAAGTGTGGAAATTGTAATATAATATTCCGTCTTTTATGACTATGATATTACCATCACTAACATAATTTACACTACATTGAAGATGCATTTCCCACGCAGCAGTTTCTCATCGAAATAGTCCATTTCATAAAACGAGGAAGTCTTAAATGAGATATTAATTGAATTTATACAAATATAATGAATGCATTAAAAAATGACATACGATGTAAATAATTCCCTTTCCCGTCCAATATTCATGTGATGTCTGCACCAATCGGTTTGAAATTAACTCCTCTGAACTTGAGGAAAGTTTGAAAGGTTTAGAAAGATATCTGGACGATGAATGGACTATCAGGTATGTGTTTGTCTCCCCATTTAACAGAGATGACGTAGAATCCAGCTAGATTGACCTCGTATACCACTTCGTACAGGTCATCCCCCGTGAAGGTAACGCTTGTCTCACACACGGTATGGGGACGAGGACCTCGGATGAAAACAGCTATAGAACCCTCACCAGCATTCGATGTCTCCACCTGATGAAATAAAAGTCACTGCGCAATTAGATGAAGTACCGTGATATGCAATATGGAATGGTTATGCCATTTGATAGATGTAGATATATTAGGGATTTGTGAAATTCACAAAATGTCGCCTAGATGACGTCACATTATGCAAATGACGCTCAAAAGTTTCGTGTGTCTAGAACTACAATTGTGCCAACTTTGAAGGAAAATGCGATTGACAATCTTGAGATTTCTGTTCCACAAGAAATGCATAGAAAGAAAATATAAAAATATTCTGAAGAATATAAGAGGTGATATAATGTACACTAGTACATACCACCTAATTAGTCATTTTTTGTTTGTAAGGGAATGTTAAAAAAATGTCAATACCAATATTAATCAATAAACTCTACTTAAATTTAAACTTAAATTTAAAACCAAGTAAATGGAATGGAATGGAAAGTGATATTCGAGCAATAGAAAAAATATAAAATACCCATCAAAAAGTAAACAAGAAATCATAGTGAGGGCAGTTTTAATATACTATTATATTGCCTAAAGAAATCATGTTTGGATTACGTAATACGCCATTTTCATGTTCGCAGATTTCGACAGGTGTCACACAAGGCTACTGTAATTGCCTTATATTACTTTTGTGAAAGTCCTTGCAATCGTGTTCTGGTATTGCTGTCAATGTAAACCTTTCAGGAAATTTAAAAACAACATTGAATTACAACATACTAATGGAAGTTCACAGATGTTGGATATAATACATCCAAAAACATGATGGACATACTAACCTGGAAGTTGTTCTTGACTCCTACCAAGCCCTCATGGATACCCATCCCCATCGCCTGACAGCAGGATGGTCTGATGGAGGAAAAATAGCTATCTGATGAACTCTGTGCACTGAAAGGCGTTCCAACGCGAGGGGTGTGTCTCCTGCTGCTCTTCTTACTGTTGGTGTCACCACCTGCTCTTGATGGAATATTTGATTTAAGCTCTGACCAGGAGGAATCCATTTCCTGCTCCAAGGCATCAAGAGTCGGATACAACTTGTCCGCATCCTTGCCCAGGACGTCCTCAGCGAACGTTGGTCCTAGGTTTCCACCAAGAGACGGCATGAACTTCCGGAGGAACTCTCGGATGGTAAAGTCAGGGTCATTGTCCAAGGTTGCCAAGAGCTTACTTACTGGAACCTCTTTATCATTCTTCAAAGTACGGTACGAACCGCCGTAAACAGAAGAAACATTCGAGCTGGCCATTGTGACATCATATGACGTCTGATTCGTCCCGTCATCCCTTTTGTCACTCAACACACTACTACGATCGGTATCCAGAAAGGATACGCCATTACCAGAATCAGAAGGCTGATTGTCAATGGTAGGGGTACCTTCTATTTGTTTGATAGGACCAGGTGATAGATCAGGAGTTTGCTCTTGGTCTTGCGAGTCCAACACGTGTTGAAGGTGTGAAAGATCAAAATTAATGGCGCTGAAACTTGGTCGCCTGTTGGTAACCGCTATAATTTCCTCGTCTTCAATCATATTCTCAACTCCAAGGCGTGGCTTCTCAGAAAGCAGTTGATTTCGTGCACTCTCTGATCCACTTTGTAATCGTTTGCGTATAGCCCCTGACTCGTACGTTTTGGTCTCATTCCCTTGGTTCTTGTAGCTGCTTGCTGTTGTAGCGATATCGTCTTTTTCTCTGACGGGCCGTATGGGCTGAGGTGTTGATGAAATCTGGGCATTAGCCATAGTAATGTCATTACCCACGCGTACCATTTTATTCTTCGAGGAAGAGTTTGAACGGTCACGACCATTGAGGCTGAGGATGTGTCCGTTTTCATCAGAATAACCGCTGTCAAATGTCGATTGCCTGGCAACTGATCTAGAACTTAGTTTTGCTTTAGAAGCAGTTGGTTGTCGAATATTCTCTAGTGAAGGTGTCTTGCTTTCAAACCTCTTTCTATGGAATGATACACGCTCACGCCCTTCGCTTGTATCTGACAGAGCAGGGCTTGTTGTTGTAGTCTGTGGGGAAATCATCTTGCTTAGTTTTACTTGTTCCAAAGACGATTCAGTTAGTTCTCTTCGCTTTTGTTTGGTAAAGGCACTTCTTCTGCTGATCCACCCAGTTTCTCTCTTGATGTCATCGGCCGTACATTGTGTTTGTTTTTCCGTTCGACGTCGATTCTTAGATTGTCTTTGAGGCTTCGGAGTATGTATTTGATCACTGGAATCCCTGCGAACTTCCTTGTTATCGACAATGTTTTCAACTGATGGCTCTACCGGACGAAAACCCCGAACTTCGAAAGCACTGGTGTGTTTACTTGGTATGGACTTTGTATGTGCGTCTTTATTGTTGACTTGTCGAAGCAAATGGAGGGCTCGATCAGATGACCTCAGACTATCTTCCAGAGTGGAATATCCGGATTCCTCGTCTATATGTTCTCTCTCTGCTGATGTCGTTGTTGAGGAACTGTTTGAGCTGCTTTCCTTAGCATTTCTTGAAGAGTCGACTCCTAACTGTGGCTCAAATTCTATTGTATTTTGGGATTCTACCGGCTTGTTGCCAACGTCCTCAATACCATTGGAAATGTCGAGGAAATTTGGACTTTGTGGTTTTTTACTACGAACGGCCCTTTCCTTGTTTGTAACTTGATTATGACATGAATCATCCATTTGCGTTTTTACAGTCTTTGTAATATGAGTAGTATTTTCCTTTGAAAGTGACTGATCAACATTCTTCTGCTCAAAACCAAAAGACAGTTGACGACCAGAGTCAAGAGGCTTCTCTCCTGGTCCTTCAATGTCTTTGCCATTTCTTGTTCCTGAAGAAGCTGCACCTGAGGAGGTACCGGACTTAAGGACGACCTTCTTTGAAAGATCGTACATGGCTGTCCCCATCACCCGTTTGGCAATGCGATCGGCAAAGGTGTGAATCTCCCTCTCAGCTATTGCTAAGTTTGGAACAGGAGCTAGAACGGTTGGAGATGGAGCCGTTGAGGTGGAGCTACTCATTCCTGTAGTCACACGTTCATCGCTAATAGAAAGAGAACCACTTGCGCTTGACTGGTCATTAGTGGTGTATGATGGTGAGAATCCAGACATCGACATCCCCATGAAGGAGGAGGTGTTGGACATAGACGACATGTCGGCACTACTTGGATACTGTATTTCTTCTTTACCACCTGCCCCTCGAATAGTGCGCTTAATCACCTGTCGGAAAAGACACATACCCGCAAGAAAATAGAATCAGATACCAAACCAATACTTTCTGTTGCGGAATATTATACGAAGAATTTGTCTTCCATCTCTTCCCATCACTTTCCATTTTGTTTAATTACATTATATACGAATGCTTGTTTAATTTGTGACATTTCAAGTCATATCAAAATTATATTGAGCTGAACGTCTCCATCATCATGTACTAAAATCGGACATGATACATTTACTCGGAGTCACGAACACTAGTCCACTCTCCCATAATACTCATACTAACGATATCCCTCAAAGATATGTGTTGTAGTATTGTATACAACTTATTTTCTATTTACATCATATATTTTAAGAAAAGTTTTCTGAAGTGCATTATGCATTCAAATAATGTTCATGTATATGTATATTCAGAGGATCCATCTCTCCCTTTTGATTCATTAAATCACACTATTGACAAAATAATAATTAGAAACACTGCTTCGGTACTTTGACAATTCAAGCAGAATCTTTACAATCATCTAAAATATTGGAATGACTTTTTCTCTATGAACAATAATGAAACAAGACAAAGAATGTGTCGCGCACGCGGATTTTAAGCTGTCTGTAATTAAAAAGAAAACCTAGTTATGTCACAGAACGAATGAAGCAGAAAATGCGAATATTGACAAGAATATATTAATAGGAAAATGTATTACTTTAATCAGAAGGTAGACAAAATTCCTTCTATGTAGAAAGTGAAATGGGCTAAAATTAGCAATTTGTTTGTTACTTGTCGGTGTCGGATTTCCCCCGAAATATTTACTGTAACCTCTTCACGCTTTCGTTCACGTTGTCGGCTACCACAGGCTATCAATTTACAGCAATTAAAAGAATCGCGAATTGTTGCATACTTTTAGGAATGAAAATATCCCTAACCTGATCATACTCGATCTATTTTAAAAATCCATCTTTTCCTTTTGTTAACGCGCAAATAATTTTTGAAAAATACGAAGTAAAACAAACAAGAATTGGAAATGCATTCGTGGGATATAAGGGGGTAAAAACCAAAGATGGGAAGAGTTCTGCGTATTCGCATTCATCATTTTTTGTATATAGATACACATTTTTACAAATGCACGATAAGTAGGCCTAGTATAAAACTTGTTATTAAATGAAACCCACTTTAATTTGTAGGAAAGTGAATTACTAGATTATCTTAGGTAAATATCTGTAATACCCACCTTTCGTCTGGTTCTGACTGTTCCTGGTCTGTCTCCACCACTGCTCAAAATGGAACTGCTTCGATGACTCATCATAGAACTTCTAGATGACGAGGAACTGATGAGACCTCGACGAGAAGCATTCATGAAGGAAGATGTTCTCGCTGAGCCATAGGGGTAGAAGACATCACTATCCATACTGCGTTCTGTGCTGCTCGTCATCATACTGCTACAACGACTGTCGTAAGGTGACGTGCTTCCTCCGCTTTCGTAGGACTCTCGAAGAGTATTGACGTGAGATTGACGACAGAAAGACTGTCGCCTCCTTGTTCGCGCGTTGTATTTGGGTGCGTACTCTTGTTCGATCGAGTCTGCTGTGCCGAGAGGAATGTCGTTGTTCGTTGATTCCACGGATGGTGGTTCGTTAATGTCTTCGACACCTGCGTCACCCTGACTTTTATTCTCATGCATGAAGCAGACAACGCGAGAAGGGTCCGAGGGGTCTGTATCTGGGAGAGAACGTTTCACGGCTACTGATGAATGCGCGATGAAAGGACTATTACGGATGTGCTCTCCACCCCAGGTAACTGTTATCTCATAAGCTCCTTCAGATTGGGGGATGTAACTGACTTCGTAGTGGCCTTCGCGAACACACTGGTAATCACAAGGAATGACACCCCCTGAAGCTGACGACGTACTTGATGACGTGTTACTTTCATCTACTGAGGCTGCACTCATATTGGAAGAATCGGGGTCATCACGATGGGGGCGGCCTCCAGGGAGATGGTTAATGATTTTCCGTCGAACACTTTCTCCCAAAGGACCTGAAAAAAGATCATGATCAAGAATGAATAATTCAACGATACGGTAGAGAGGCGAGGCAATAGACAATGCTAGATTGTCAAACTGTGCCATACTTATGCCTGACCCAATATCATGAATAGTTTCAGTATTTCAAATCAGTAAAGTTCTAAATTATTAATTCATTGAAATATTGTTATCGTGTTAAAGTGACTCGGTAACATTGTCTCAGATTCTGAAACAAAATCATGGATTTAGCTCACGCTGCAATGATTATTATAACCATTAGGTCAGTCAGGAACCCCATGACTTTTACAAGCCGATCGCCTTTCTGATTATCAAGATATTTATGATTGGAAATCGAAATCAAATTTCCGTTTTCCTAACGTTTTTTTATAACAATACAATCTATTGGGGAAATGAATATGGTAAAACCGGTCACTCAAATATTTATAATTCCGTGAGGCACTTCATGATCATTTTGAAGCGCAATTTTTGTAGGGCTTCAATTTTACAATATTTCACAGACATTGATAACACGTACAGCCATGCATCTCAGATTTAATAAACGATGCCTTTAATGCCGAAATAAAGAAGTTTATAAAATGTAACATTTCTTTTTTTGTGTCACTATATTTTCTTCTTCTTTGGTGGATTTAGAGTGGGGCACACCGACCCGTGCCCCTCCCATTTAAAAAGGTAATGCGGCACAGCTTAATAACAGTATTTGTCTTCTTGTGTCTCTTCAAATGTTTGACCTAATTTTTGGAATTGTAACCCCTTTTTTTAGTCCTGAACCTGCCTAAACCTTTAACAAAAAAGTAAAGTCTTTCGTCTAACGACACAGAGTTAAGTCTTTTGTCAACTCTGTTTGTTGCTACGGCAGGCAGCCAGTGGAAACGAATTCGTTGAATCAAATTATGGAAATGCAAGCACTACTTTAAACAGAACTTTGTTATTCCTGGCTCATTTTTCCTGATTTAGGTGTCATGAAATGTGATTTTTTTTTTTTTTTTTTTTTTAGTTCAGATACCGTCCGCCAAATGACTTTTTGGTTTCCTCTCTTAAATTTTTTTTGAATCACTCATGCGTGAAATATGCATCATATGAGTTATTTCAAATGAAAGAGGAGGTTCTAAGCTTTACAAATATGTGTCATTTATTAATTATAATTGTGATTAAGTTAAGATAAAACATCGATAATTCTCGGTTTCGTTTTTTCTGGGACGCACTGTATAGTCCAGCTACTCTTGTTACTCCTTTCACACAAGTCTTATCTGACATGAAGCATCCTTAAAGGTACTATGTCCCTTTTGCAGCCAACCTCAAATTCTGTAGAACTTTGCAGTAATTATGAATATGTCATGTACATGTATGTCCTATCTGTGAAATTTAAACGTTAGCAGTGTCCTCATATTCAAATTATGCAAGGAAACCCGTTTACTTGCTAGACTTCACTGTCAGACACTATTGAGTGACTGACTGGCTTTTTTTCTTCTTTGGTAATAACATACATGAAAAGAGTTGTAAAGGGTACATGAGCATTTGTCTACATCAATAACCCACTTCTTGTGATGGCCAAGATTAAACTGATTGAATCTATGCGCAGCATAAAACGTATGACTATTCGGTACAATTGTCTGAAAATCAAGACTAATACTTTTGGGCTCTATAGCCCTAAAGTCGATTTGACAACTAATAGTCGTTATTTTCCCACTTGAAGACATTTTCAAGCCCCATCTTTTTTTAGGGAAGTTCTAAATTAGTATTATCTTTCAAATGCAGTTGGAATTTAACTCTTTTTTGGCCTGCAAATGGGACATAGTACCTTTAAAGAGAAATCTACTCTGCATAGAACATAAATATAAAAGAAGGCACAAAATCAGAGAAGCAGATTGGTGAAAGTTTGAGCGAAATCAGACCAAATAAATAAGATTCTTAAAATTTGTTATAACTTTATCGTTTGGGAAATTCAAATTTGCTAAATTGGTTATGCAATCGTTGTGATGTAGTGCCGGACAATTTTTAATTGGTTCCAATACATCAAATGACTGAAATTTCTTCTGTTTTGAACTTATTACAAGCGTTGATCTGCCCTTCTAATCTAATTAATCTGAACAATAAAGTTCAGATTGAACCAGGTTGCGGCATCAAATATTCTCAGATGGTTATCTCAAAAGAAAAATCACGATAGAGAGATGATTTTCATCTGAATCTATGACGCACCTGGGTGTTGACATAACATTGTCGATAATAAGCCAGTTCACGGTTGCAGACTTGCAGTATGAGCATGATCAGATAAAGGTCATTGTATCTTTGTGAAATACACGGAGACTGGATACGTGCTCATGAAAGTTATGTAACCATTATTCATTTATCCACAAGCAGTGCACTCCATGACACACAGGTGGAAGTATTCTTTGAAAAGAGGAAACAAAGGCTATTTATGTAGCACCTCCATCGCTGTAGGAGTGATTATTTTCAAATGTACAAAGTGGGACCTCTTCATGTTTTGAAGATCTGTGGATATTCCTTGTCATTGCAGTAATGTGCTAACCGTGAACTGGTCCATTACATTGCTCAGTATATGAAAGAAAGATGTTTCAGAGGAAGAGAGAGAGAGAGAGAGAGAGAGCATGGGTGTCGATACTTACGTAATACCTATTCATCAGGGGGGATGAATGAATAGATCATCCCCCCTGATGAATAGGTATCAGTTACGGATCGACACCCATGAGAGAGAGAGAGAAAGCAATAAAGTGACTTTGGCGTCTCACCTTTAATATGGATGTAAAGACTCTTGGTAATAAATTTGGGTGTGTAGACGTTAAACTTGGCCCGTTTGCCGATTTTCGCCATCACAAGGCCACTGCCACTTGCCGTGCAATCAACCTTCGGAGAGATAAATGAAAAAAATGTCCTAAAAATAGAAAACACCATACGATTTTTGAAACCTATATCCTTTACCAAACAATTGTTCATTTGAATGAATATAAAATGGAAAGATCTTTTTTATTGATATTCACTCAGAATCAAGTTTATACGTGTCTAAACAAACTTTATCACATTATCTCTTGAATTTAATAACATAGTACCTTATCGGCTTCCATAAGTTGTTTTCTCTCCTCGTCTACAACCACCTCACCAAAAGTGGCTTTCTTGGGCCACGCCCCTTCATTGCTCCAGGGACCTGTCTTGTGGGAAGGGGTTTCTACTGGTATCGTACTTGCATAACGTATGGACTGGATGTAACGAAGAAGCTTCGTTTCGCTTGTTCGAGATGGCATCGACATATCCTCGGGCTCCATGGGCTGTGATAAACAGGGAAATGTAAACTTATTTTGGAGGTTTTTTTCGATGAACATTTCAAATAACTAATTTATTTAATATATAATTTAATATAAAATAATTTATTTTCTAATTGATTGATTGATTGGTGGATTGATTGGTTGGTTGGCTGGTTGATTGAGTGGTGGAAGGAGCTGGGTGGACCTCTTGATTCAGAAGATGACTCATAATTAAAATGAAAACAATTTTGTGTTTATCAAAGTATTGAATTTTTTAAACGCTTTTGTGATGAGATATATTCGAAGAAGTAACCGAACAAATGCTGATTTACACCACATGATAGGTGTTTGCATATTGAAATTATTTTTTATGAATCAAAAAGCCAGCCGGTAATTGAGATTACGTGGATTGCTTAGGTGGATTGCCTGCACCTGACTGTGCGAATCAGAATGTGTTCTTATTGCTGGGAATGGCAAACGTAGAAAATGGGCCTTATGCCACTGTCAATCCTGAGCCGAAAGAAATATGTAATTCTATGTCAAGCACACTATTCCGAAGAACACGTACGGCAAATAAAACGGATCTATAAAGGCCTTCTACTCTTTGTAATAAATCACATCTTGACTAACCCCTAACCCTACATATTTGAATAGTTAAACCAGATGAAAATATCAACGACTCTTTTTATGAAAAGTTAAGTTACCCTACCTCTTCGATGCCTAGATTTTTTCGCACGAGAGTCATTCCAAGTCGACAGTTGTTGACGCGATTCGCTGGCTTGAGAAGATCATAGCGAGGGCAGGTAGAAGGCACGACTGCTTCGATCAGGGAACACAGGCAAACTCCGTTCGACCAACTGCCCCTGAAGTCATCGACGACGACAGTAGGGGGAAGTTTTGTGTTTAGCCAAATCATCAGTTCGCTCTTGAGGGACCGTTCTGTGAAATAGGTGAGGATGGGTGTGAGGAAAATGGCGGTGAATAATGAAACTGGAGTGAAATGATTGCAAGATGTCGTTGATCAATGGTGAAGTGCAGAAGAGAAAATTAATAAGGTTCTGTATTTCATGTGAGGGTTGCAAATTCAATTTTGACATGATATAAAACCAGTTCTGCCTAAAAAAAATGTACGATCTCATTTTCCACATTGTTTCGCTTAATGATAAGGTTTATACTCTTCCTCCTTAAAAGTATCACTCGATACAATTGTTATCAAACTTAGAATAAATGTCCATCTTTATTCCACAAGGATCATATATGTGGTCTTTCAAGCTCTCATTCTATCTCTGTCTCTCATTTTCTCGTTCTCCCCTCTTTCTCCCACACCTCTCTCACTGTCTCTATAACCTCTTCCCTCGTTACATCGACATCTCGATTTCCCCCATCTGCTGGTTTAGGCCACCGTTGGACATTCCAATTAATACTCACCACTTTTGACTGTGTTTTTAAATCTTTCAATCATGGATGGTTTATATGTGACGGGTTGATAGTTCTTGTAAGTAAGCATCCGTCGATTACGTTGTCTTGTGAAGAGTGATTTAGTGGTAGAAACCAGGAAGGGAATCGGATTGAGGTAGGTCAGGTAACCCAACAACATGATGATGTACGCGGACACAGTTGCGATTCCACTCACTGCAACTTCGGCCGATATCTTTACACATTTCCATACTGTTGGCAAATACAAAAACAAACGTCAAACAAAAAAATCAAACAAACAAAAAGTAATAGTAGGCCCAATGATATCGATTTCTGCATATTTATGCACAATAATTGTTTAATTAAAAAACGAGTAAAAACGATAAAGAGATACCGAAGATGATGTGAAACTGCAATATATATTTATATTACATTATGTGGCAAAGTAAATGACCATATGAACCTTCATGATCCCGGCTGATGTGAGTTGGTCTAAAGGTCAACTCTACCCACAGCAACACAGGGTTTTAGTCATTTATTTATTTATTTAAAATGGTTTAATTCTATTTTTAAAAAAACACGCGGCCCGAGAGCCGAATTGCAATTTTTTTTTTACTAAGTATTTACATCAGTGACATCATTGCCACATAATGTAATATTTTCAACCGGAGTGTTGGCTCAGTCAGTAGAGCGTCCGCCTCACAACCGGGAGGTCGTGGGTTCGAACCCCGGCCGCGTCATACCAAAAGACGTTAAAAGATGGGAGTTGTTGCTACCTTGTTTGGCGTTCAACAATAAGGGATAGAGCAATGTCGATCTGGCGCTGCTCAGTGGCTGCCGGGCTCACGATCAATTGGGCAAAAAGAATTTCCGGTTTAATAAAATTTGGAGTGGACTATTAGGCTATTATTATTATTATAAAATTACATGTAATACATATGCGTAAGAATATTATGATAGTAAAATTCCAATCCGTTTTATGATATAAAATTGTTCGGCTACAATTACTCCAGTAATTACTTCAGTACATTAATCAAACTCCCAATCTCAACCAGAAACCTACACCGCAACCAACCCCAACGAGTACAAACCCAGCCCAAAACCCAACACCAAATTCAAACCCTACCCTACATCCCTGATGAAAAAATGCCTGGAGCAACCGCCGCTGGAGCCTGTGTCGGGAAGCCATCGCTGTACTTTATGGCACATTACTTGTATAATTAATTAAATATACAGAAATGTGAATATTTTAACCATATTTGCAATAAAATTATATATTGAACTTATATATTGAACTTATATAATATATGAATAGATATATTTTTTTTGAAATTCGAAAAGAATAAATGTTATGAGTGGAAATTGCATAGGCAGATGGGTAGTGTATGTTCTTCAATAACAGAAACCAAATCCAGGAATTATAAAATCAAATAGATGCTACAATTAATTAAATAATTATACTTTGTAGGTAATATGCAGATTTTTTTTCTTTTGGACCAATTTAGTAAAAGGTAGGTTGGCGCATGAAAATTATTTTCGCATAAAAACGTGGATCGCATAAAAACATGGGTAAAAGGATGTCATGGTAATGATCGATATAATGTGCATCATCTTGGGAATCGTTACAAAAAAGCAAACAAGATTGTGCACAATTAAATCTAATTTAGTTGCTCCCATGATTGGTATCATTAACATATCACATTTCAAATTATATATTTAAGGCTTTGGCAATTTGCCAAGATTGTGAAAGCATCAGTATGAGAAAATTATCTAGAAACAATGATATGAGTATACAAGTAGTCACGTTTAATAAACAGAGTAAGATTCAGGTTCGTTCCAGATTCGCGTCTCTTGGAAGGTGACGTAAAAGGCAGATCATCTTTTTTTAATAATCTTCTGATTGATACGAATATGTAAAAGCCTTGGGGGAAACCGCCACACACACGACACACACACAACACATGCACACGCACACGCACGCGCGCACACACACACCTTTTCCTTCAAATTTGTTTTATTTCTCCAAATGTGTAATACAAACAGAAACATACAATTGAATATAATAAATAAATATTTTCCATATTGATATGAATTGCTTATACATACACACGCGCACACACACACACACGCACACACACGGCATACATCTCTTTAATGGCTTTACAAACGAGGGTAGCATTTGTTCCTCCATTGTTTCCCGTCCTTGGAAGTCTAACGGAATAAGACTTATATCATTGTTTGACATCCGAGGACTATTGTAACGCTATCCGATGGCTATTCTCTGTCCTCACATGTAGGGATAAAAGCCACCACCCACATGAACAGTTCCTCATTAAAAGCTAATTAAGGTCATGCGTATTATGAAAGATCCAACCATTCTTTTGTTCAGTCATTTTAGTTTCAATAGATCTGGTGTTCGCCTTTGTGTCCCCCGTACCAAAGCGACTCGTTTGTCCCCGATTCCATCCACATGTTCAAAAGTAAAGTAATAAGATGAGATGATTTCTGAAGGTAATAGGAGGGGGGGGGGGGGGGCGATACCGTAAATATATTTTGATACCAAGTATATTATGATATTTAAAGTGATTGATTTCATTCATATATGAATATTGAAAAGTATGATTTATTATTTTTGAATTTAGTGTTGATTTTATAAAGATTAATTGTTAATTATTAATATGACTTACTCGGTGATTAATAAGTAATGTGTAATTGAAAGTTTGTTCAATTGAATTGTGCTTGATGTAGGCCTATATACTGTGTAACCATATGTAAAAAGAATTTCCATTTATTTGGACAATAAAACAAATCAAATCAATTCAAATCAAATCGTTAATTCAATACCCGTTTCGGTAATATCGCCGAAATCTGTTGATGGGATCATCATTCTTTTAACATTACATATCTCTGTAATAATATTAATCAAAGCATTTTTTTCTGGCTGGAAATATTTCTTCAAGACTAATCTGAAAATTTGTCAAGTCAGACTTAAAAGGCTTTTTATAACAATCATAAAGACTAACAAGTGACAATTGTATATATACCTTTTAACTTCCGACATAATTATAGACACACAACACTATATACATGTATATTATATATAAATACATGTACATTAATAAATACACAACACACTGTAAACAAATTATGAAAATTTTAACTTATCAGTAATTTATCAGAAATAGATCAATGCTTATATTCTATTTTAACCATATAATTTACCATAATAACCACAAAATATGCAAGATAGAGAGGTCAGAGAAACTAACGATTTTATCATGTCGATGGCCTTCTCGATAAGCGCCATCCACAGTGTAACCATATCATAACTCTGATCATCGGCCAAATAGAATAGAGAGTGAAACAATTGGTTCACAATAAGGTGGCGTCAGATATAGGGAGAATAATTCAGCAATATCAATCCTTGTCTTTCACGCTCAATCGATGTTTGCATAATTTAATCACACTTATATAATAGTGGTGAATATTTTCAATTCAAACACTAAATATTGGAAGAGAACGAGACCGCTAAAATACGAATACTGCGGCTAAGCGTGTAAGGAAGCGGGTAGAAGAAAATTAAGAAATTCGATTATTTGGTTCATATGGCCATGACTGTCATATAAACCAGAAATTCAATGTATAGCCTCATAAAACCGGGATCCTATGGCTACACTGGTGCAGCGTTAGAGATATAACAAACCTGAATCAAAGATTAGTAAGCTTTATCAAGAGGGGCGTGAAGGCACATGCAGTATGAAAAAAAAAGAGTTAGAGGGTGTGTCATGGAGATGTTATCTTGTTTGCATATTGCATAATGACACTATTTAGTTGACCCTATTATAATGATAATGATAGCTGCATTATGATTTAGGCATTCTATTTTTGTTGCATTTTAAGGTCATTGGAAATGGAATAGCAGAATTCAGATATCACGATTATATGCCAGTATTCATCTTTACTCAGCATACATAATTATTTACTATAACTACAATCTACTGAATGGTTTATACAAGATCTACTGAAGATCACAATAATCTGCATCGTTTTTACTTGTTGTTAATACATGGTATAAAGGCATTCTTTAAATGGGTGTATTCTTCGTGGTATCAAGGAAATAATGATTAGATAATAATCAGGCAATTTTCTAACCTACTTTATAAAGTAACCGTATTATGTTTTTAGTGTTGATCCGTATTAGCCCTACATAACGGTAGGGTGCATTTTTTCCCTGAGGTAAATAAAAACTATTCGAATATGAGGAACCTGCATTTACGCATCAGGCTATCTTTGACAAACTGTCGTATATATGAACAGGTATTACATAGTTTCGGGATTTAACCTTGTCAGTCCCCTACTGTTGACAAATATATGAGATGGAATAAGAGAGAGTATATCCATGAATACATGGTTATGGCGTGAATATTCGTCATGCATATTTACCATCAATGGATTGTTTCCAGTCTGTAGATGTTTCATAATATCAAAATCACTGAAGTATTAGACTTTAAGCCTCAAGATGATTCCAAAGTGGTTCAATATAAATCTAGGTGTTAAATGGGTTGTCATGGAGCTAGTCAAGTCCGGAAATTGGTAATTGTGCAAAGTCGTTGTGTTGCACAAGGCAATCCTTCCGTCAATTGGGAATGATTGTTTTGTGCGAAAATTGCACAAGCGACCGTGCAGAGATGCCATGAAGCAATCGAAGTGTTAAAATTTGACGATTACATATTAACCTGACAGCAGGGGGAAATAGTATAGATATATTGACTGCTATGAGAGGCATCGCTGTTTCTTTACGCTCAATAAGACGTTACATCCTGATATGAACCCGAGGCGCGCGGGGGCATGTAACGTCCCCGAGAGCCAGTATAAAACAGCTGCTTTGAATATTAAAGCAGTAGATATCTTTTATATACCGAATTCACAAACAAATCTACAAAGAATTTTTACCTTATCCTTTTCTTGAGTAAAGAATGGTTATTAACATCACAGAAATTCTGAGACGCTGTCTGTAAATCTTCGCTGGAAAGTTGCCTGAATGTTGCGATCATTCGGGAATCGCAGACAAAAAACACTTCATGGTATCCGCGCTCGCACAGAGAAATCTTTTACACGTAAACCAACGGGGATCTCAGCAAAATGTATTTATGCGGTCCGTTATCCGGGGCAACGGGAATCTTAAAAAAAACTATTGGCCGGTAGGCGGGCATGCAGGCATCATTTAAAAAAATATTGACTGATAGGCGGGCATGGCTAATTTCGAACAATCAGATGACTAGATTTATTCAACATACTAAAGAGAGGTATACAACAAGAAATGATGAAGAAATCCCTGCCCCTAGCTAGCTCCCCCAGTAATACACACGTTAATGGAATAGGCGGACGCTAAAGATAAAGGTTTTTTCTTTTATAATTTTTACAGAGATAATTGCCTCTGCACCGACGGTTGTCATTTAATGCTTGCACATTAAATTTCTGATTTGTAGAAAATCATTTCAAATTACAATACACCCCTCCATTAAAGAAAGGAGGACATTTGACGCTTGTTAATTTTCTGTAATATAAAGCACCCGAGTCATCAAAAATGTATTACGAGAACGGTAATTTCCCCTCTTTCTTCAGCTCATTTTTGTAAATGATTATGGTACATTTCCTCTTTCAAATTATCCCCATCCTCCCCTTGGCCTCACTTTTCTTTCTACAGAACGTGCAAGGATTTCAGTTTTGATTTTGTTTTTACTAAAACTCAGATATCAATAAACATCTATATACTGTTTCTCCAGCACTATCTGCTCAGAGCAACGTATCCTTCGATAACGGGAGAGGATGATGGGCAGGGATTGGCAACTCAGAAAGACTCTCCGGTTTCATTGTTTAAAGCACGAAACAATTTTAATGAATAAGTCACGATTGTGAAATTAATATTCAGGATTATATTACATGACGGGATGTGTGCTTTGGTCATGGCCTTTGCAAACTAAAGACCGGCCAACAAGCCCCTGTATTGATGAGGCACAAACTTTTGACATCAATCGCTTCTTTCTTTGTCAAAAAGCAGAAAATAGTCTCTATCTGCATGGCACATAAAGGGCACTGTGTTTCCATAACAACGTATAAAAATCACGTAAAATAAGAAAACCCCTCGACTTACTACACTCGCGTTTCACTCTCTCTCTCTCTCTCTCTCTATATATATATATATATATATGTGTATATTTATGTATGTGTGTATGTGTGTGTGTGTGTGTGTGTCTCTCTCTCTCTCTCTCTCTCTCTTTTTTAGCATTAACGATTATAATAACGTTACAACCATGGCGTCAGTGAAACATGTCATTAGATGCCGCCGAGATAATTTAATGTCACTGTACTCCTTATTTGTTTGGACTACGCCTTCAAAATAAGAATGCAATTTGAGATCATCCTACATGAGGAACATGAAGAACAAATTGACAGATCTTTTTGATAATCATTATAACAGATAAATTGGGAGGACATAGTTATGTTTCTTTCATGAGACAACCACGAGTATATAGCTTCAACCCTGAAGCCAATAATATATCTAAACGTGACCGTTACCTCATAATTAATCTGTACCGAAATAAAGCAATGTCGAATCATCATGTAATCTCATAGTTCATATGCAAATTCGATGATATGATAACATAATAATCTTTAAATAAATTTATTTATGCCACCAAATACCACCAAAGTTAACTTTGTTTTAGACATTACAAAAAACAACACGATTGACTGTACAGCAAATTTGCTTGTACGTATTCTAATGACAATCGAGTATCTATTGAATAGTGTATTGTATTTATTAAACATCATTGATGTACATCAATATTCTGTTTATAGACATAGTTATAATCACTTTACAATGTAATGCAACAATCGATATATAAAACATAATATAAAACATTTACAACACCTTTCTAAATAAACAATAAGTCATGCAATACGAAATATGTAAATGAGAACTAAAACAAAAGCATAAGATTGTACACGACTACTTTGTTATAACATATAGTATCTAAAAATTACCCCTCATTGCAATTATGTTTTTGGTGAACAAAGAAAAACTATCTATTACAACTTCATTATCTAATCTCATTATAAATATGAATTTTTCTTGACTATCCAAATTACAAACATTTTCTTCCAGATTACTAATTGTTTCTATAAAATCTACTCGTAAATCTTTATACTTGTCACATTTCATAATTATATGGAATTCATCTCCTACAAGATTCATATTACAGTCTTCACAGAATCGTAGATTCGGGGGAGTTTTTTCTGGTCTTTTATACCTTCCTGTTTCTATGGGTAAGTTGTGCGCGCTTAGACGTAGTTTGGTGATATTTTTTCTTAAATTTATATTTGGTATATGAGATAAATACTTTTCTTGCTTGATTGAGTTTTTAAATTGTCTGAGGGTTCTGAGTTTATTTCCTTTACGGGTATCCCTATCATCAAATAAGTCTAGTTTTAATTGTTCATCAAATCTCCTTTCCAAACAAAGTTTACATAACTCGACAAAATCTTTATGAGAAATTTGTATATTTTCAGGGTCCAATACGGTCTCATTTCCATTATTACAAATATTTAGTGAACTAAAGATATCCCGAATTGACATTAACCAACAGCTTTGTTCGTTATTTACTAATTTTTTGTTTTCTTCAAAAGATTTATAGACAAGGCCATTTTCATCCAAACTCCGTATTCGTATCCAATATTTGAGCATGTTTATTGCAATTTGAATAAGTAGAGGATGCCTTCCAATTTCAGCTGAAACTGCTAAATTGCTGCATTTGCGGTTTACCCCTAAGATATTTTTACAACACTGAATGTGTACTTTCTCAAAATCGTTTTTATAATACAGTCCTGTTTTCCCTGTTTCTATTTGAAGAATTTTCTTCATGTCTATTGCACTAGCACCCCAAATTTCGGATCCATAAAGCAAAATTGGTTGTACAGTTGCATCAAACAGGTGTAATAAGGTTTTAATACTGGGCGTATAATTGCCGAAAGATTTATAAAGTTTAAATAATGCTCTCCTGGCCTTATCCGCTAAGTCCCTTGTCGCCATTTTGAACGATCCATTATTACTAAAAACAATGCCTAAATATTTCATTTCCTTTACCGAGGTAAGTTTTTCCCCGTTTATTTCAAAATCACTCTTATCATTCAACCTGCCTGACTTATTACATATCATAATTTTAGTTTTGGTGACATTAACATTCAACATCCAAGAGTTACAATATTGAGTGAATTTATCTAAACAGTATTGCATTCCTTGAGGGGATTTAGAAATAATTGCTAGATCGTCTGCATACATTATGCAGTTCAAGTCCTTGTCATGTAGCGTTACTGGTTCACTAACTGAGGTATCAAAAATATCTACAACATCATTTAAAAACATATTGAATAATGTCGGGCTAATGACACACCCTTGTTTTACTCCGGTATTCGTATTGAAACACGAGGTGACGCCCTCGTCTAGTTTTATGGATACTTTACATTTTAAATACATGTCATGTAGCACTCTCAGAAAATTACCACCAATACCTTGTTTTAACATTTTATACCAAAGACCATCCCTCCAAACATTGTCAAAGGCTTTCCTTAAATCTATAAAACATATATATAAACCTTTCTTATCATTCTTTGCCCGGCCTCTTACATATTTATCTATTATTGTTTTTAGAACAAACATGTGGTCAGACGTTCTGTAGCCCGCTCTGAACGCAATTTGATTGGGTTTATACAGTTCATTGTCTTCAAGGAACTGTACTAAACGTCGGTTTAAAACCGAACAAAATAATTTGCCAAGACAGCTGGATAGGCATATTCCTCGATAGTTTGAGGGGTCACATACAGACCCACTTTTATAAAGCGGTTTTAGAAGGCTCACTGACCAGTTTTCAGGGAAACAACCACTAATTAAGATTAAGTTAAATATCTTTGCTAAAATCGGTGTCAAAACAAATCGGCTTGCCTTTAGCATTTCGTTTAAAATTGAATCATTTCCTGGGGCCTTATTTCTTTTCAATTTTTCAATACATCCTAGAACTTCATTTGGAGTTATCCTAAAATCTAAAGATGAGAAGTTTTTTTGCAGTATTGCGTCGTCCGTAAAGTTTTTAATTTCTTTTTGTTCTTTTGACAGTTTTGGATTCTTGTTCATAAGGTTCTTGAAATAGTCAAACCACATGTTTGGTTGTATACTGTTTCCAGGTCTTTTCTTTTCAGTGTGTAAATTTTCTAGATCCTTTATCAGATTCCAATATTCCTTAGGGTTTTCACTATACAGAGTATCCAATTTGTCTATGATCTGATTTCTCTCTTTGCGTACTATATCTCTCAACTTCTGTTTTAACATTTTTTTCTTAGCGTAATACAGTTGTCTGAGGCCTCGATCAAAAGGGTTTCTACACACTTGTTTGCACAGCGTCTTTACACGACGCCCTAGGGCGTAACATTCGGCACTTAGTATTCTTCTTCTTTTCTTCCGTTTCTTTCTTACTCTGTGTATTTTTTGCCTTATTCTAGCTTTATCGGCAATTGTTAAAATACAGTTTGTAAAGTCATTCACTACGCTTTCGATACCTTGACTATTTGGCTCATAAACCATTTCTTTTATTTCCTTTATTTTATCTAATACGAGGGGTATTCCCAGAGCTTTTATAAAAGCCTCGTCGCTTATATGGGGCTCCCATATGTAGGCTTTCGGGTGTGGTTTTAACACCTGGTTTTCAACTCTACATGAATTAGTATTTGTATAGATACTCGATTTAAGGGTTGTAACAATGGGGCAATGATCTGAGAAAATATTCAGGTCTTTCACATAAAAGAAAAGAATATCGTCCATAGCTTCAATTTCAGCTAAAACGTAATCTATTACGCTCGGTATTTTGGCGTTTGACTCGTAGCATGTGAACTTTCCAGTCAGGTCACCCAATTTACGTCCATTGACAATTCTTAGATCACAAGCTTTACAAAATTGGATTACATCTTTTCCTCTTTTGTTTACGGGCCTGGTGTCTTGGTTCCTCCTTGTCATAGACTCAGGACAACTCAATGAATTTGGTAAAGGTAGTGTTTTACTGTCGTCCATTGAGTCGAACTCATTTGCATCAGCTATGGTATTGGTATGTGCATTTAGATCACCAATAACCATGCACTTTCCTTGATTTTTATATTTTGCGATGTCTTTCATTATTGCATCGATTATATCTATGTTTGAAGAAAAGGTAGAATTTTCGGGGCTTATGTAGGCGAAACAAATATATAAATCATCTGATGTACCAGATTTATTTTTATGTAGTTTTATCCAGCAATATTCGCTAGAGGTATTATTGATAATAGTGACGCGATGTTTAATTGCCTGTTTAACATATAAGGCCAAGCCACCAGAGTCCGATTTCGCATTTTTATGCCTCTTTCTGCAAATGATCTTTTCGGTATATCCTTGTAACGACATATTTTCCTTCGGTCCAATTTTCGTTTCTGCCAAACAGATGATGTCAAATTGATTAAAAACGTTCACGAAATCTTGTTCGTCAAGTATTGAGGAAGATTTTGTCCCATCCCATCTTTTGTAAATCCCATTTACATTCCAATAACATATTTCTATGTTTTTTTGTTCAGACATATTTTGTTATTGTATTTCTTCGCATTTCTTTTCAGGTTATGACAGGAGAGACCACCTCCGATAATTGGACCGTGTGGCAAATATGTCTTCTCAAAGATCCTTTCACGTTTTGCAATACAATTTATACAATGAATTATCTTATTCGTATGGAACAAAATCTTAACAGTTCTCTTTAAAATACATGTTCTTACAAATACACTTTCCAGTTTTGCAATACAATTCTTACAATACATTATTTGAATCGTTTCGAACGAAATTTTACCATTTCTCTTGAATATTGAGGACAATATGAACCATTCATCGTTTGTTTCGTGCATAACTCCTTTCTACTGCACATCGAAGGTTTCCTGCTAGTACCCTTGTTCCATCCTTATTGAGATGGTAACGGTCATCCTTAAATAGATTACTGTTAATTGTTCCTCGATAAAGTAGGTTTCTATGATGGACAGTTTTCACCCTTCTGTCATATAATGCTTCTGCCATCAACATATTGTTCACAATGTCTACACGTTGCTGGAACATAGGATTATCATCTCGGGGTGTGCCCAATGACACCACGATTTTACATTCTTTGAAAGTCACTTTAATCAAGCCAATAAGCTCGCGCATTCTATTTGCACAATCCAGTGCGCTGGACCTTTTAACGTCATTTGTTATTTCGTGGATGATCACAGTTTCCGCAATTGACATCATTTGTTTTGCTTCCTTTGATTGTATCCACTCCTCAACGTCCTCAATTCTATATTTGGTGACTTTATGTAATTTCACATTTTGAGAAAATTTATCTGGATCTATACCACTTGTCTGAGAGTTTCCTATGATAACTACGTTCTTAATTTTCCTGTCATTACTATCACTATTATACTCTTTTCTCTCTTTGTCCACCGTTTGCTCTCTGTCTCCTTCATTTCTGACGTGTCTTTCGCGTCTTCTTGTTTCGTTGTGTTCATTCATCCTCTCGTGTCTTTCGCTATTTCTTGATTTCGTGTGCTCCTTCCTCTTCTCGCTTCTTTCGTTGCTCCTAAATGGCGATTGCTCTCTCCTCCGTTCAGTGTTCCTCGCCCGGTCAGATGGATGGTCAACGGGGCTTGTGGCGGTGGCCTCGCTATATCTCCTTTGTTCTCTCCACTCTCCCGCTCCTTCACTAGCTTGCCATAGACGTTTGATGTTTATCTTTTCTTCCTTTACTTTATCAGTTTCTTGTTTTGCAATATTCAATTCCTCAGTTGTCTTCTCAAGTTCAATTTGAAGTTTGTTCGCCATCCTTTCTGCATTTTCTTGATATTTCTGATGCATAGCCACATCTTTCTCCTTGTTTTTTACTATCATTCTTTGTTCTTTGAGCAACAACTCATATTCAGTTGCTCGAAGATTCATTTCTGTCTTCAGTTGATGTATGTTTTCCTTCAACATATGTATCTCCTGTCGTTGTCTGTTTTCTGTTGCTTTCAGTTGATCTTTCTCTGCAGTATTTCTAGTATCATTTCGTTGCTCATGGATATCCCTTATACAGTTTATTATCTCTTTCTCCATATTTTCTATTGCGTCTTTCAGTGGGGTTATATCGCTTTCACCTCCATTTCTATGATTATCTGTTGGGGTTCTTTTAGTGTGTTCGTTACTGGTATTTTCCTCTGATTCATTATTTGTAGATGTATATGTCGTTTCCAATGCTTGGATAATATCATCATCAGCAAGTTCACATTCATTGCATATATATTTTGCCCCACTTACACGTCTTATATAAGTCAGCATATGTGCGGGCATTCCTGTGCAGGCAAAATGGTAGAAAGACTTGCACTTTTTACTGCTGCATTTTATCATAGCAGTCAACTCGCTCTCTTCGTCGCACGCTTTACAAACTTTCATATCTGTGGTGTTATCATGACTGTCCTGGGAGATTGTTTGAAAGTCTGGTGGGGTTTGAAATAGGTCATTTTCGGTCTCATCGTTGATGTCCTCCATTGGTCCAAAGGTGCAGTGTAATCAGTATATAGAAGAACCAGTAATGGGATTACTGCTATATACAATAGTCAAGTTAATCAGATTAAAGCATCACAATACATGGTTCTCCAGATGGTTGCACTCGAATAAGGCACGAAAGTACAGCGAAAGTCAACAGAGCTGGTATATAGAATATACCGACTCAAAAGTTTTGAAAATGTGAAAGGATGCTCGAGATCAGTGACATTTTGCAGTGACTATTAATGACGTCATTTTCTGGACTGCCATCTCCTTGAAATGCCTACGAACTTTTCAAAATAATGAAGCAAAAATCATTTGGGTACCTGATTGCTAAGAAAAGGTATCTTGAGGTATGACCCTTTTTGAGAACCTAAACGAAGCTCTGAAGAACATCAAGTATGTTTTGACTACTTGACTTATGCCGTCCACGCAGGCCGGGGGCCTCGTGATGGCTTCTGTATGGTGATGGTATGCCAAGTTTTTCTGTCCGCAGCCAGTCTTGATGCATCTGTCAGCCTTGGTATGGATCTTGCTTTGCAGTCCTCTGAGATGCAGTCAAGCCATCTTTTGGGTGGACGGCCTCTGGGTCGATTTCCTGTGACCTTTCCTTCCACGGCAATTTTGGGGTATCTTGTAGGTTTCATTCTTAGGACGTGGCCGAAATATTTGAGTCTTTTAGTGGAGACTTTGTCCATAACATCTTGATCGAGGTTGAGGGATTCTTTGATGTGTGTGTTACGGATCTTATCTAGTCTTGTCACCCCCATTATGCGACGAAGGCATGCCATTTCAAACACTTGAAGTCTGTTGCTATCTTCTTTTTTAACTGTCCAGGATTCCGCCCCATAAAGCAGTATAGAGAGGATGAGTGATTGGTACAGTTGCATCTTCGTGTGGCTACTAATGCTTTTTGATGTCCAAATGTTATTTAGCCTTTGGAAAGCTGCCCCTGCTTTCCTGATACGATTCTTAATGTCACTTGTACTTGAGCCGTTTTCTGCTATTTTCCCTCCCAGGTACACAAAATCTTCCACCTGTTTTAGTCTGTCGTTGGCTATGTCAATGTTGAGGTTGCACTTGCTTTTGCTAATAGCTTGCACTTCTGTCTTTGCTATGTTCACCTTGAGACCAAGGTCACAGCTTGCCTTGTAGACTTTATCAACCAGTGTCTGCAGTTCCTCTGGAGTCTCGGCTATCAAGACGATGTCGTCTGCAAAACGTAAGTTGTTTATGCAGGTTCCTTGAATTTTAGCTCCTATTTGGACTTCCTCCATTGCCATGGTCATAACTAGCTCGAGGAGTATGTTGAAAAGTTGTGGGGAGATGGCACACCCCTGCCTGACTCCTACGGTTGTCTTGAACCACTCTGTCAGCTCTCCATTTACTCTGACCGTACTCTGGGATTGATCATACAGTGCTTGTAACAGTCGTATCAGCTTGCTTGGATATCCAAAACATCCCATCGCCTTCCACAGGCCCTTCTGCCATATGTTTACTGTAATTTAATTCGGTAAACTGAAGGTATTACAAGTCTGTAGATTTCGTTCACGATTCCTGCACGATTCAGTTTGTGTAAAGATACGTAGTTTAATATTACAAATCACCGGAAGTAAATATGTTACTCTAGTATCTCCTTTATATCAAGAAAATATACCGCATATAATATATGAATTGCAAGCATGAGATTCATTCGATACGCGTTAATTCAAGAAATTTATTGTAGATTAGAAAATGAAGATAGCATTTGTTGAATTGTCTGCTTTAGGTGGATATCCTCATTGCGTTCTACAGGCTATAATGTTGTGCTTTATTCTGAACTGAATGATATTACCAAAAGAAAATTAAATGCAAAATTATTTTATGTCAAAACGTATCCACAAATCATCAATGACTCGATAGGAACTTGTTAAACCTATCGAGATCTGCAGTGTCCCTACATAATATTTCTATAATTATTCCGTCTGAACTTTGTCTAGACTCCGAAGACAACGTTATGGGAACGCAACGAAATCGCTCTTTACACGTCGTAATTGACACGTATCATGAGATCGTAATGGACGTTAATAACACGCAGTATAATAAAGAAAAAGAAGAAGAAGCAAAAGAAGAAGAATACTTGAAATTTTCATAGCGCACATATCCACATAAATATCTCTGCTAGGCTACTGGTTTCTGTGCTAACAGCATTCAAGGGATTCCTTTCTACCGTTACCCATTTAACACCTGGATGGAGAGTGGCAAGTGATTGGTGTCGTGGCAAAGGACATTACTGCCGCGACGGGACTCGACCTTCCAACCATGTGATCCACAGTCTGAAGACGTATCCACCTGACCACGACACCTCTACACATAGTGCAAGGGTTTGGCTAAATCACCGAGTTTGAACGTGTCCAAAATACGTTTAGCTTTGGTAACCATTTTGAAGTTACCAGCTTTTGGTTTTCCCAGGCCCCGGGGCACCCTACATATCAACAATAATACAATAATACTTTACTGGGATCGTGTAGCGACTAATAGAATGCTAAATACCAACTTCAGTATGCAGTGCTGTTCATGTAGATGTTGAACAAGGTTTTATATTCCTGAAACCAAATATGTTGATTGGTCGGTTGATTTGAAAAAGAACCTGGCATCGAGGGGTCAAGGAAACCATTACTCGATTTTCGGTAGAAACATTTATACTACGAAAATCAGGGTGTTTTTAAGTTCAACAAAAGACTAGTGTCGCAGGTAAGCGATTTAGGTAGGATTCAGTTGGTAAAATAATTTGCTGGTAGCATTTGTGAGGTTTGGGAATCGTATTCAATTAAAAGGAACTGCCGTTGGCTGTACCCACACTGATGCTTTCGGGTGTTCATTGTAAATTCCATTACTAAGATTACATTTTGTTCATACATACTGCAAATAATAATAATAATAATAATATAGCTCGTTCTTATATAGCGCTTTTCACCACAATTCGATAAGTCATTACATTTATCAGTATCTACTGCTATATATTCGTGTAGGGAATTGGTCATTAGATTAAATTGAACTCAGTTAATTAAAGTTGAATTAAATTAAATTAACTAGATCAAATTAAATTATATAAATTCAAGCCTTTTGCACTAGTTTGGCTAGGAGGGATTAGACCTCCCTGTGGATTACTGGCATGTGATTTTCTCATCAATTGAACTCTCAATTCATAAGAAAAAGGGGAACATGTGGGATCAACGGGTACCGCTTATGCATTGTTGGCTCAGAGGGCGGAAGTAAAGTAGTGCAGTCCTATTTTAAATGAAATTAGATTTAATAATTATAAAATGAAACTATTTAACTGAAGAAAGCAGTACGTTATGTTTTAACGTCAACTTATTTCGTAGTACGGCTTGGCTTTCGAGCATTATTCTGGTAACCAGGCCGTAGGTCATCCAGACATGCACTCGATTCATGTTGCACAAAAATTGAATCTTGAGCCTATTTTCTTCTCCAGCATGGCCAAATTTATAGGCAAGTTGCAATTCATCTACCTTTAATACATGTCTTAAGTTTGCATCATCCATTAGCAGAATGAATCAAGGTTATAGCTTCGTTTGCCGTACACTAGGTTCTTTCTGGCGTGGAATGCACGACTCGGTTGATCGACGAAGGGGTAATTCTATTGCCACGTCGTCATGGAATCAAGATCCACTTCTCGCTATCCAATATGGATGGAGGCAGGAGGAAGGTTACAAAAACATTATCCAAACTCAAGTCTCGATCGCGTGAGTTGCAACGTGGGAATTAACCAACATTGTTAAACGGTACATGACGTAGATAATTTCCGAGATGGATGAAAACACAACTCTGCCATGACTGATTATTGTGAAATGAATAGGTCGATGTAAAGAGCTTAATGTTAAATTCATGTTGTCGTCAGCATAGATAATGGCGTTAAGAGGGAGATATTGCTATTTAGATTACTATTACGCTACTACCGCAAATGTCTAAAAACTCTCCTCTTTGACCATGATCAACAATAGATTCTTTGATAAATTTTATGTAAAGCGCTGTGAAACAACAGTTAGTTTGTAAGAGCGCTATAGAAATGACTTTATTGTATTGTATTGTATTGTACCGCAACTTACTGCCAATACTAAAACACGATATGAAATCATAACCCATCAATCTTTCCCCTCCTCTCCTTCTCCTCCTCCTCCTGCTCCTTCTACCTCCACCACCACTATGACCAACATTAGTATTCGAAGTAGCAGAAGCAGCAACAGTAGTAGGAGGAGGAGGAGGAGGAGGAGGAGGAGGAGTAGGAGAAAGAGAAAGAGAAGGGGTAGGAGGAAGAGGAGGAGGAGGAGGAGTGACAATATAGTAGTCCAAGAAGTATTTTTAAAGCTGGCAAAAGTCTCTATCAACAAGCAAGCAGAAATAACTGAGAGTGCAATGGTAGATACAATTATTAAGTGGTACCATTACAAAAGTGTATACGAATTTCATCATCGATTTGACCCGTATCTATTATTGGGTAGTTTAATCGTTACGACAGTGACCGCCCTAATAATTAGATTTATTTATGAATGGAAGTTTTGTAGGAATAGATATGAAATGGATTGAGCACTGATGACTGATGAAGAATTACGCAGCAGTATCAGCTGGAAGTATAGGGGAAAACCCAGAATACATGAAGGAAGTAAACCGGAAAGAAGTCATAAGAAGTAACAAAGAGCTGAATCTTCCAACCATTTGTTTATAATTAAATAGTTTTAGTTGGCTTGCCTCTTAACAAGCCCGTGCCTTAGCGATTATTTTTCTTCAAAGTGAAATTCCTACCTTTAACTCTGATGTCGATGGATGGGGGTGTCTGATGATACAGTCGTTTCCGCTTTGCTCGACCAGACGCCATTTTGTAAATCAGTTCTCAGGTTGGTTACACTGCGACTGTGGAAAGATGCGTAAAAGATGAATAATCATTGTATACAACAGAGTTGAAGAATTAGTGACAATGACATAAAAACACGATGACAACACGAACAAAATATAAAATATCTCGATGATATGAAACAAATATTACGAGGGTAAAAAACAAAATTGACGATGCCGATGAAGCAAGTTATTATCATGTAAATCTAAATTTCTTTTTTGTGTAAAGATGGCACGTACACTTTGATCCTGTTTGAAGATTATTCCATTACTGTAACTACCTGCATATCTCACTACGATCAAACGAAAGAAAAATTTCCACAAAATGGTGTATCTTCAAGAAAAACAGTAGGTCTTTAAGTAATCATCATAAAGAACTCAAATTTAAGCGCTCTTCGATCAGATTCATTGGTAGCAAATGAAGAAGGAAATCATTTTGTGAGACATAGCTACTATTTCTAAAGACAATTATCAAAGTTCAAAGACATATAAGATGATTGAAAGATTTGTTTTAATGAATCCATACAAATGCAATAAAGAGTGCATCACCAACCTACTGTGTAGTCATAAAATTACAGGCGTGATCATCTCTCCTCTTCAGATTAATTGGAAGCAGGGTTGATAAAATGTAATTTAATTTCTAAGGGCCTGGTAGTAAACTGACTTCCTCAAGTCAATCTTCAAGAGTTTAATGAAGGACTCAGGATGTTGTGATAAAGTTGCATCTTTTTTGAGAACGGTCTGTTGGTTTTTTGTTTACTGAACCCACCCACTCACATCAATGAAATAAACGTATAAGAAATGAATAAAAGTAGCAAACCTTCGTATAGATGTTTCTACCTAGAAGGTCTCACACGTGACCTAAAAAAAGGCATATCATCCATTTTTTTGTAAATATACAGTGAAACCTGTATACCCAAGGGAGACAAGAAAATTGGTCTTTATAGGCAGGTGGTCTTTATAGGCAGGTGGTCTTTACGTTGCCTATAGTACACGTTTCATTGAGAAACCATTTTCAAGGGAAACAAAAATATTGGTCTTTGTAGACAGGTAGTCACTAAAGCAAGTTTGACTGTAGTATTTCTTATTTTGTCTGACGACCATTTTGGGCGAAATCAACTGCTTCCCATCCCTCACCATCAAAATCAAAGTGAAATAAAGTATTATATCAATAATCATAGTAGCCAAATGAATGCCTTAAGTAATAGAAAAATGAAAAGCCATGCATTTCTAGAAAATGCATCATAAAAGCAATCTATTGTACTCGAAATCAAAAAAATATTCAGAAATTATTTGCTGAATTGTTTTAAGAAACATAGTTAAAGAACCCATTATCTTTAATGGCATCATGGTACAAATTACGTAAAATAACTTGTTCGGATCATTATGTCTAAGCAAAGAACAAACTATGAAATAAATAAGTTTAATTTCGGGACAGGGAACATAACTTTTTCGTATTTGTTATATCAATACCTTACATGACTCTAAAGTATTGCAGGCTCGATTATACATAAGATCTTGTTCGACACACGCTGCGAGATCATGTTTTATTCATGTTGAACCGCTTCAACGAATATGAAAATACAATCTGTCCGTGACTTAGTATGTAGGGTCGCTAATGATGAAACAACAATTATAATAGGCAACACAGGAGTGATGATTAACATATTGTCAAAACAATTCAGTTTTTTGATAAAAACTAAATGCTTAAAATGACGTCATCTTGTCAAAGATAGTAAACCATATATAGTTGTTTATACAATCGGCAATGAGCGCTAATGCGTTATCGCTGAGGATTGTGTTTTGGTCAATACTTATTATGTATATCGGAAAATCCACACGTACATGGATGCGCTCCTAGATTCACCTCTTTAGATAAATATTTTACGTACTATTATTTTTGTCATATATCAATTAATTAATCATTACATTAATAATGACGAAAATAAATTTTAAGAATATCTCTTCGTTCTTTCAGGAATATTCAACAGACTATTAAGTATTTTTATAATACTTTTTTACAGAGCTTGTGCGATTATTTTCTTCACTTGAATGGTATTTCCACTCTATTATAACACCATCCTCTTAATATATTCAAAGAAATAAATTGGAGGGTGTGTTCTACTTACTATTGATTACCCAAATTCACGTTAGATATCATCAATTGTAATTTGGCAAGTACAAGACCATATTCATTATTGATAGGACTATCAACAATTCATTCCATGGGGTATTACAAAGGTACGTAAGGAATGAAGCCTACGAAATGAAACAAACGTATCTGTAATGAAGAAATGAAATGTAAAGATTATACACCGAACCCAACTGTTAACTTGCTAAGAAAGAGCTGGAATATTGGCAAGACACGTCCGAGGCTGTCAGGCTGAAAACAAAGTCTATCCCTTTTGGTTTTGTGCATATACATCGGTTTATATCATGCTACTCAATAATCAAGAAAGAATAGATATCCATTCGTTGTACTCTTAACTTTTTGTTTGATATTTTAAGGTCCATTATCTCCTCTTCCTAGATATTTAATCGCCGCCCGCACTATCCAAATAAACATATAAATACATAATAATGAATAAATAAACACGGACCAACAAGGGATATAACTCTATGAGTAAATGAGATTTTAACTGATATCCCTAGTCTCTCAAAACAACATCATTGCGTACGTACACATCTTTTGTCAGCCACAGCCGCTGAAGAGGGAGTAATAAGGGACAATTTCAAATTACCATGGTAACCATTTATGCATGTGTGTTTCATACAAAGATGGTATCCATGTATATTTTTTTAGCAGCGCGGTAGCGTCATTTACAAGCTCAGTGTGGGTTGAGGCAAATATAGATCGGAAACTTCGATGAATTGCATTAAGCAAATTTTCACCACTATATTCAACTCACTAACACAGAGAACGAAATGTTTTTAGCTATGTTGTTTATTCTATTTGGACAAACCCAATGCTTATTCTGGCTGTGTAAAACCCAAAAATAAAATATATTGATATACTTCTTTTTTAATCGACTAATCCTGTGATAAGCAGCATACATGCATTATATTGATCTTTATAGGCACACTATACAACAGTACAGCACTCCAAATGAAAATGTCAATTAAACAAAGCTTGGAGAATAATCATTTAGATTTAGCGTATGACATGCCAGCTAAATAAATCTTTAAAACTGTTGTCCTGGGGCATCATTTTGTTTTGTTTTAATGTGTGTGTGTGTGTGTGTGTGTGCGTGTAAGTGTGTGTGTGTGTGTGTGTGTGTGTGAGTGATTTACCCCCCCCCCCCCCCAAAAAAAAAAAAAAAAAAAAAAAAAAAAAAAAAACGTGTTTCTTGCTTTCATCGTCTGCAGTGACAAATAACTGTTTAAACATAATATCTAGGCAAAGTTTCCATAAAAAACTAATCTAGAAATGTGCTTGCTTCGTTTTCCAGACAATAAACCATGTCTTATTTCGCATTATTCAAGGTGTTGTATTTCCTCATTGCGTTCGTTTACCTTCCGAACAAAAGAACAGGAGTGAATTAATCGAATGCCTTTTCCAAGATTCCGAGTGCATCACAGCCACGATATTCGTGTCAATCCATTGTGTATAAATATCGCATACCTTTGCAATAAAGAGAATGTTATTCCTATGGGGAAAAGTATATAGCTCTGATAAATCTTAAGTTAAATAAATGGGGAAAATGTTGTTTCATTGTTCCAATTTTTTTTTTTTTTTTTTTTTTAACGACGACCTTCTTATTTGTCATCTTTTGTTTCAGATAAATTAATGATATTTTAATAGAGTATGGTACAGTCATGTTTGCTTTTTGTCAATGCAAGCTTTCCATGGGTTTTAGCATGGTAACGAGATAGCTTTGACTATGAAATCCTGCATGTATGTACGTTTTCTTGCATTGTTACATAACTAAAGGATTCCTGTTGACGGGTTTTTAAATGGTTTTAAAATACTCGTTTTTCTTGCGACTTCTTTGCAATTTCTTATGCATTCATTTTCATTAAATGAATATAGGCCTACTAATTGTCATTATTTATTTCAAATGTTCTCTTTTTTTATACAAGGAATAACGAATGAATAGGAAACCCGTCATGTAATCTTTTCGAAATAAATATTGAGCTACTTACTTCGAATTTACACTGCATATTATTATTATCATCATGACTTGCTGGAAGCTTCTTAACTTCTCTATCTACAATATAAATGGTGTGCTTCATTTACAGGGAGTAAGGAATGAAAAGGCTTTTAACATTATTTTAAATGAAGTAAATACAGCTTTATAATCAATTTGTTTTAGAATAGTAAAATCTCACATAGATTTACTTCATCTCCGATCCCCTAACTAAGCAAATACGAATGTATTATGCAAATCACCAGACTGTATTTAATCACGACTACAAAGGATGACGTGCACAATTGAACTTAATGAACCGTTTGCAACGAGAGCCACAGGAGGATTAAAATTGCCTGTCATTAATTTCTACATTAGACCGCTTTGTCCACTGAACACTGTAGATGTGATTTACATTTTCTGTTGAATAACTTGAATGCTAATTGCGGTATGCGGTGCTGCGTTGAGATTTTGTACGGGAAGCTATTCATTGCTTTAGAAGAAAGGTTGCGGTTTTGTCATATAACTATACATTTCACACAGGCGTGGTTCTATATATGAATTGTTGTTGTTGTTGTTGTTGTTGTTGTTGTTGGGGAGGGAAGGGGGTAAGAGTGTTGGGGGATTTTGAAATCATTTAATAGATATTTCAATATGAACATTATGTTTTCAAGATTTTACAGTACAATACCAACACCACAGCTATACAACATAAACACCTGCATTGCATTGTATGCATTACAAAACGCAACAGACTTATGCAACATACTGCTTGAAATTTACATTGTGAGCATCAGCTTCGAGGAGGCGATTCACACGACACATGTGTGAAACGTACAGCATGAAATTTCTTCCCCAAACCTCATTAATTCCTAGAATTCTTTGAAAATTCCGGGGGATAAAATACCCCATACATGCCGATGTTTTGGAGGTTTAGAAATTTATATCATATGACCCTTTAAAACATATAATATTCTACAAATAATTTACGGTCATGAAGTTCAGTCATTGACTGACTGGTGTATTTACCTTCTTTACCAAACGAAAAAAAGGACGCATGTAAGAAGGAAAAATATCAGTATTTTTCAAGATAAACTAATAATTACTATAAATGAGTGTACCTTAAGGGGATAAAAGAGAAATCATACACACCTGACAATATAAGATTCACACCCTTTCTCCTGCTGAGCGTCATGGAGTCCGTCGAGATGATTTCGCGCTCAAATCGAGATGACAAAATCCCACCTCATCGATCGATCAGCACACCGGCATAGATCTGTTTGGCTGCCAAGACAACAGTGAATGATGGTCGTAAAAAAAAAATCACAGCATCATTCCTTTCGACATTAATGCTGATGTCGGAAAAGAAGGCGATGTAAGTGGCCCGTCATCGATGAAAATGGTAGATTTGAGGCGACTAGACATTATCACATGGCTGGTAAACTGAAGCGTTTTCGCTTTCTCCAGCCTGTTGCATGTCTACATCCAACTCGTGTAATCTGTTTGTTAACACACGGCTTATTACGATCGAACGTTTGCCCTCCTCGGTGCGAACGTAAAGTAGTACTGTAGCAACGTTAATTATCATGCTTCAACCACTGAACACCCGCACACACAAAACCACACACGTTGGACTACTTGAATCCCATGTTGAGCGTAATAGTTAGTGATTTTGTGTGCCCTTCTTTGGTTCATTCTTATCGTATTTCGTCGTAGGTAGATGTTGAAGTCGTGAACAATATTGGTGATTTCAATTTCAAGCCGACAAGCCGACACATTGACAAGTTAACAACCAACTTATTGGCATGAAACTACAAGATTAAATTTACATCAATGTATTAAATTAAAATCTGTTAATTTCCAGAAAACGGAAGAGAACTGAATCGAATTCTCAGAGTCAAAGGGTTGTCTGAGAAGCCTACAGTTATTGTAAATAAAGAAAAGGCAAGCATTCGAAAAGTAAGCTTGTTTGGGGGTACTGTTAACTTTAGTGTACAAGAACATCTTTGTATTGATAAAATAATCGAACAAAAGGTAAGAATAAGATCTAGGAAGTTTTTATTGAAAAAAGTAGGAAAAAAAATTAAATGCCGAATACCATAGACCCGCTTTTGCCACAAAAGGCTCCTTCTTCCATACCTTGACAATTATTTATGTCACTTCTAAATATTCATAGAATTATAATTTTGTTTTATCGATCAATGTTACCAGGGACCTATAATAATCAATCACTGCTTTTTAGTAGGTTCCTCACATTCTACTTAATCTATCATATGAATTAAGTATCATTGAGACGTGCTCATAATACTACATGTGTGTATATATATATATATATATATATATAGGTCTATATATAATTCCAATTTTATACGTCAGCTGTGTCTACATTTTTTTTTAGTGTGGAACAAATAAACTTGAAACTTGAAACTTCAATGCTGTTTAGGGCTTAGAAATTTAGGGCAGCTTTATGTTTGTATTTGAAGTATAAGTAACCATTTAAAAGTCCAATTTGAACTGGTTCTCCACAATAATCAATTAGCCGAATTTCTTTGATATTATTTATATTATTAGAAACCTCACGTTTCTAAGGCCATAAATTATTTTTAAACTAGAGTACAGGCATGTTCAGATTTGGCCCGGTAATATGCCTAGTCACATTTGCCGCGGCGGCCGTGCGGTCTAAAATATCTACGGCCAATAGCAATTATAGGACCGCCGCAGCATTCCCACAGTCACATACGGTAGCGGTAGGATTGCCATACGGCCTTTGAAGTGATGACGCACGGTCGCCTTAGGGCTTCCCTGCGACGACGTAGCGTTTTGACAAAAACTACCGTACGCCCGACGTACGGTCGCCGTGGAACCGCTCTATGGCTACGGCGTGTCTAATCGATATGGCAAACCTAGAAATGAAAACAGTTAAAACTCCGCGTTATAATCCAAGGCGACCCGTACGGCCTGTAAAGATAGGGATACGCCCTAGGATGACCCTAAGGCCGCCGCAAGTATCTCTTGATTTCAGGGGCTTACGGCCGCCGTAACCTAGCCGTAGAGCAAATGTGACCTAAGCATAAACCACCGCAAAAAAAAAAAATCCGCCACAGTTATTTTCAATATGTAAATGAATGGCAACTGCGTGCAACGAAGGACTTGCGCGACTTCACTGGGCTCTGTACAGTACTTAAGATAAAGGAATGTTAAGGTATTATACCTAACGCCAGGGGCGTACGCAGGGGGGGGGGGGGGATTTGGGGGTTCAAACCCCCCCCCCCCCCCCCCCCTTTGTATTTTTATGTGTGTAAACCTCCCTAAAAAAACCTAAACCCCCCCCCCCCCCCCCTTTGGATTTTTTTTTTTTTTTTTTTTTTAATTATAAAAAAAAAAAAAAAAAAAATAATAATATATGCCCACGGCTAACATAAAAAAGGTGACCTTACCCCCCCCCCCCCCCAACGAAGAAAAATGTCAAATTTTCAAATTTCGAGACCAAAAAAACAAAAAAAAGTGTCCGCATATTGATATGAACCGCTGCGGTTCATATCTGAACTAGCCTTAATAATAAGATAAGCAGACATTGACTTAATTTGTATTTAAGAAGAAGAGGCACCAAAAATACTGTCGCTGAGTATAATGGTGAGCGGACTGTTAAGATCGGCACATGAGACAGGAAGAGTTTGAGTAGCCGGTGTAAGAGTGGTGAAGAGGATGAGGAATTACGATGTTTGACAAAACAACATTTTAGTCATGCAGACTATCTTCATATAAAAGAGACAGGTAAACATGAGGCGGAACCCAATTCCTAAGCTAATAATAGAAGATAACGACTTTCCCAAATGTAAGTTTTTTTTTCTGGTAGTCTTGACGTATTGACAGGGCCTTACTGACATAGCAACAATTGTCATTGTTGAAGAGACATGCACATTTTCAATGAGACGATCATAAGCAAGGGCAAAACAAGAAGTTTGTTCTGTTCTAAAGAGCGGGGGAATGCGAGCAAAGAATCAATACAAATGCACTTATTAAATTCTCAGAAGATAAAAAGGTTAATAGGCCTATTCCGAGGCCAGTACTGGCGATGAACAAGGTGAAAGTCATTCTTACAGGTGTCATATGAAATGTAGAGCATACGTCAGCAAGACAACTTCTAAACGAGTATAATTATCTACAATAAACAGGACAGGATGTCTCGAGAAATGTTGTTAATCTAATCTAACCTTTTGCTCTCCAATATCATTAGTGATTCATGACTGTGGGCTTAAAAGAGGTTCATACAATAATATTATGATTGTATAAATTAAAGAGACTTTTAAAACAATGTTCTTCCCAAGAATACTTCATGATCATCTTGGCTTGTCAATAAATATTTTTTGGCCTGCGTTTCAGCAAAAAATAAAGCTCAGACATTTTGCATGATTATAAATAAGACCTAATCAACTTGTCCCACACACAACCAAATAATGATTCCGAGTCGGATAAAAAAGGACTGAAAATAATGATTGCAATCACATTCAATTCTATCCGTGTGAATCTATTAGGAACAGAAGATCACATCGGCATGAAACTCGTTACTTATTTGCATGTTATAACAAAATGTAGTCAACATGATTGTTTAAAAAAACACATGAATGGTCTAGTATAGAAACAAAGAAAATAAGAGATTGTGGTTTTAGAAAGCTCATTATAAAGGGATGGTGCTGTGGGAGTCGCAGAGGGAGGGAGGGAGAAAGAGAAATAGAGAGAGAAAGAGAGAGATAATGTTGAGAAATTAAACCTCCCTGCGGTTCTTGATATGAGACCTGGGCTTGGCCAAACGGATAATTGCACTATGTTACCATGGTAACAAGTATAAGTAAACGCACGAAGATGGTTATTCAAGCGAGTTAAGGAGGATTTCATGAGAGCGGCATGAGAAGGCCATGCGCTTGGCTTAGAGTAGGCTAGGTTTGTAATCCCTATCGTTATGCCTACGTGATGGTGCATGACTTTAATAATGTTTCATTGTTTTATCAGCATGCATCTTAGGCATTGAATAGGAGTAATTATATGAAAGTGATCATTGCCATGGCCATCATTACTAGCTATATAATAATTATTCTCCGTGGCGTAGTTACTTGGTGGGAGGGAACATGCACCCCCCCCCCATTGAGCCCCCCCCCCCCCTCCCGAAATCCACCTATAGTAAGACGGATCTCACTGCAGCCCCCTCACTAACTAGACTCACGCTATGCGCCACTGATCACTATTATCAAGCTACATAAAATGTCATCATGAGCTTTTTAATGAATATCTTCTCCTCCTTTTCACCATCCTCATCCTTTGATCTCTACATCATCTCATTCTTTCTCTTTCTCTCTATATTGCATTTTATCCTCATTCAGCCTTTGTGTGGTTATCACAGTGTTTCATCACACTATGTGTTATTCATGACACGATATCGCGAAGGTTTCCATGCATATATCTTTATTCTACCAGGTTGGTTGCCAAGACAATGACAAGCATCACATGTACACACGTTCATCTTCCATCTATTCTACAGTGTTTCTGTAGTGTGTGTGGGTTTATAGGATATGGTCTACCCTAACCTAATTGATGCATTCAACATAATTATATACGCAAAGCAGTTGTCCAAACGACAGACTTGAAGCGAAGGTGTAATTAGTGATAATTCCATTATCAGTTTATGAATCAAATTAATTATTTACAGTTTGGCATTCGCAGCTTTTAATCATTTTCTTTCACAGTGCGTGTGGCAGGTTCCAGAAATTATTCAGGAATATTCCGTCGATCCAAGTTTGTGTATGACAGTAGCGTAAAGGTTGTATCACCATTGATATTCATGTAAAGGAATGGATTAAAAATGTATAATGTCCTTTTGACTAGCTGTATGAAGCAGACTGAATTTCTCTCTATAGGTTACGTTGCAATGTACATGTATTGTATAGTATTGTATTGGTTATAGGTGGTTGTCGGTGCGACTCCTACACTATCCGAATTCTTATTTTCAATCATTGAACCATCACTATACCTAACCCTAAACATAAACCTAAAACGTTATTGCAACTCTAACCCTAACCTTATACATAAGGTCTTCTGGGTGCACCAGTTGGTCGGAAAGAGGGACCATTACGGTTACAGTGATTTAGTTTGCTTTCCTCTTCCCCAACAGCCAACTGATGCACTCAGAGGACCTCCAGGAAGATTGTGCATTTATAATTGACATTCTCTTAATGTTCGTTTACTTATATTTACATTGTTATATTTTTTTGTGGTTTGCCGAATAAATAATAAATAAATAAAAAGAACTAAAGCGGGAAACAATTTTCTCATGATCAAATCGAGTAAATGTTAGAGGTCATTGCTATGGCACATTCCTGCAAAAGTCTTTGGGGTTTTATTATCTACCTCACCCCTTTTTCTATCTGTCTCCGTTCTCCCACACGCTCCTCTTCTCCATCAATTCTCTTTCGTTTTCCATGGGCATCCGTAGACCATCTTGAATTCTCTCTCTCTCTCTCTCTCTCTTGTCTCTGTCTCTCTCTGTGTCTCTCTCTCTCTCGCCCCACCTCCCTCCGTCCCCTACACACTCCCTCTGTTGGTTTTATGGCGTTTTCCATCGTCGTTGGATGGTTTTCGCCTCTTTCCTTTTCCATGGGCATCCCTAGATCATCTTGAATCTCTCTCTCTCTCTCTCTCTCTCTCTCTCTCTCTCTCTCTCTCTCTCTCTCTCTCCCTCCTCCCTCGGTTCCCTCATTTTCAATGGGCATGATTAAAGTGTATTATAGGATGACGAGACATCGTCAGATTTGTCTTGTGTTGATTAACGTAACTTACGAATCTACATCGAGGGGAATACATAAAGATTGTGAGTAACGTATAGATTCAGAGAAGTATTACGATAGATAAAATCCTTTTAAACATTCAAAAGTTGAAGGTAGAATTACCTGTATATTTCCCAGGATATGGTAGCAGGTGTAGATTGTACGTATCCCATTCAAAATGTGGTCAAATGCAAATTGTCCAAATTATCTTTCAAATAATTTTCCAGAAATAATTGAATATATTCTTCACTGATATGTAGAAACTGAGAAAATACTGAGAAAATACTCAGGCAATAAAAGTAGAAGAAAAGACGGTTAAAAAGATCCAGAAAGTAAATTTATCTTAACGTGGAAAAGGGATCCAGAAATGATTTTATCTCGACGTCGAATTGAATAAATGAAATGAAATCCATACGAAATCATGATAAATGCAAAGAAAATGGAAAAACACGAATATCAAATATAAAGTCCTCAAGAGGCACGTTAAGCTTAATTACATTCTAGAATTTGATCGCCTAGCTAGGCAGACATCATTTTATCACTGCCTGCCTGCTTCATGTCATCGTTTCTAGGAGAATTGGGAAAACTTGAATGAGACTGAAGTGATTTACTAAACTACCTGCTACGCTCTGTTTGCTCAGCAGTTGAGAACAGCGTTGCTACAAATCTCATTAATTTACAGCCAGCATGTCCCTGATTCAACAAAGAGAAAGAGAGAGTGAGAGAGAAGAAGAGAGAGGGAGAGGGAGAGAGAGAGAGAGAGAGAGAGAGAGAGAGTCGGACAAAGTGAAAAGCAAAAGATGAAGCGAACCGAAAAAAACACAAGTAGAGGCAGATGATTTCAACAAATGATGGGTGAATCTAAGTTATTATATAGCTAGCAATAACAAAAAAAAACTCTTCTGTATACACATATATTGACTTGTGAAATCAATCATCGTCGATGTGAATTTTATTCCATACTTGCCAGGACATCATATTGCACAAAATCTGACAAGTCCTTGATGATCAAATCTAATTTCATTTCTAATTTTGTCCATGAATGCAACCAGTTTTATGATGTGTACAAACACATCTTTAGTATATAATAGTCATTAATGCTTGGCAACGTCAATTTTTCCCAAAGGACTCTTTTTGAGGAAAATGTAAAATCATCATAATTGAACAATTCAAGACATATGAATACAAATTAAAAAAACATCCCTCAATAATTGTCTGCTTTAACATTAACCTGCAATAAGTTATATTTAATGTTGTAATTATACACATGCCTTTTTATTACATGTTTGATAACCTGCATTCTTTCCATTTGTTTCATTCAATTCGGTTCAATATTATGTTCATGAGATAATCGTATAGCATGATATTCGACATTCATCATTAGGATGGAACGAATTTAAAAAATGTTCAAATGAACTGTATTATCAATAATGCTAATATACTAGCTCTATTCTCTTCCACCTTTGCTATTATCCAACATATTCTTTACAAATGCCATCGATATTAGCAATGGTAAAACTTCCTGGATAGAAGCTAACACGTCTCTAGTGTAAGTGTAACTTTGTCTTAAAAAAAAATATAAGTAGGACATGTTTTAATTGAAGCTGGTATGTTGCATTAAGTCAGTAGAAACACTCTCATTTCATTCCAATTTGAGCAATTCTACCCTTTTCAAAATATTATTTTTTGTAATCATTTTAGCAAGCTCTAAGACAATGAAATGTTAGTCTATAATTTACCAAATAGAGTGTCTGTTGAAATTCCATTAAGATTTAAGATTTAAAAACAAACCCTACATTTGGCACATATTAAGTTTCTTTTTCTTTGAGATATTGCCTTTATGCAACCCATAAATCAGTATATTATGGTGCAGCATTTCTCGCTTGGCACTTAAACATCCCTGAAATCAACATTTACATGAGGTCCATATCTCGAGAAAACATTGTACACGTACTCAGAATTTCCACAATTTCAATTAAAAAAGAAGACAATATCTCTTTAAACCACTTAAAATTGTTTAATTTACTTGTTAAGTACACAATCTCATCAACAAGATTTTCAAGATCCATCACGAGAAAAGTGTTTTTATCATGATCTTTATCAAAGATATAAAGGGCACTTACGAACCATCTCGATTTATCTATGATATGTTTCACATTGAATTGTAATTGTTTTCATTCAGAATGGGATATGAAAACAAAGACTATTTCAATAACTTTGTCCATCGCCTTGTGAAAAGTGCAAACATTATGATACAGTCATAATACATAATCTGAACAAGATTTCTACACAGTGTGCATAAACAAACCACCCTTGGTAGTTATTTGCGTAACAGTGTCTGCACTACGAGACTACAATAGGCTCTTGTACTTGAGCCGCTGCTCATTTATCACAGCCACACACCAACACATTTAGGCTCTGCTCAAGGCTATAGGAATCATGGTTAAGTGTCAATGAGAGTCTGTGCTTGCAAACTAATTATTACGGGATATACAAACAGGGTATTAAAATTACCCATGAGGTGATTTCTCGAAAGTCTGTTAGATTGTGTTTAATACGGAAACCAATGTTAGCAAATATAAGAGTATTATTTGTACCATCATAAAGCATTCTACACTGAAGGTCGACCATGTTTGAAGGAGGCATATTTGAAATCAATTTCTGCAATTCAAGTGTTTTAACTACAAACAAAAGCTGTTGGAATTAATACTTCAGCCAAGATTTGAAATAAAAGTAGTTGAACATACTACAGTACCATAGGTGATTGATTTAAAATAGTAATGCATCTAGGACAATGACTACCCCATCATTCTTGCAATATCAATAAACTTCCCTTCAGTGAGAAAGTGTTTAGTTGCCATATTTAGTAATATGTAAAATATATATAATATAAAGTAATAAATTGACATTTTATTTTGAATCAATATCATGCCTTCTTTAAGCCTTTGAGGAAACCTGATTTTTGACCATTCTTTCTTGAATTTTTTTATTTTCAGTCTTATTTTTCACATGATTTCTCTCTCAACATTTCTAATTCTGTTGATACATACCTTCCCTCAATAATTGTGTTTTCCTCTATGTAACACAGCTATTCATGATACATCACACATCAGGTTTCGATTTACATCATTTGTGACACTATATCAAAGAGGGCAGTATGCATGTTTCATTGTGGATGTGGGATTATCTGTCCCATGGCTTACAATCAAGATGCAATGCAGTTTAGTCATTATCCATCCCATCCAAAGAAACAAAAAGAGTCGAACATTAGCTTGTATCTTTCATACAAAGCTATCACATAGCTAGACTATTGTATCATATCTCTTACTTTACAGAGAAATTAAACAACTTGCTTGGGCCACCACACAACAAGGACAAAAGTTTCTTCAATAAGCATTCAGACAAGTACAAACAAGGAAATTTAAAAGATTGGCAGTTATAGCACAAGTGGTACGATTGCAACAATTTACTCTTCTGGGGGCCATAACACTAGTATTTAATATTAAGCAAAATTCATACTCTCCTTATTCCCAATAGATGCTAACTTGTAAAATCTTATAAGATAGTTTGAATCAATTTTGTAACTTTTATCAAATTCTGTAACAAAGCAAAATGTTCAGAATCTAGATTCGAAACGAAATTTAGAATACATGTACTGATTAAGGCATGAATAAGGCACTTCAAATATAATTATTACATCTATGCATATGCATTAAAGCATATCAAAGTATGTAATCAGCAAAAAAATTAAGATAACAAAAGCATAATAAATGGCCTCTGGATATATATATGTATACCAGAATGTAACAGCCTTTTTGTTAAATAAATTGAAAAAGCAGAAATTATTTTCATATTAGATGTTAACATTAACCTTAACTACACAACCTAGACATTGTGCATATTCACACTGAATAACTAGTAGTGGAAGACTAAAGAAATCAAAAGAAAAGGCGATCATAAAGAGATGATAATAAACATCACATGTAATACTACACCAAAAATTATAAATACAACTGTCTACTAGAATGGATCCTACTAAAGATATAACCTCTTTTCAGTTTATCGACTGCGATACATTCACTGAAATATTCTAAAATATAAACCCCACTATGTTTGGCACATATTCTCTCAGCATTATATCCACTATGTGTAGCTGTAATGTTAAATGTTACTATGGTTACTTAATGTCATATCTCATAATTTGTGTCTGTAAAATAATAAAGTTGGTTACAGCAAATATTTTGCACACACGGTACGTCAGCCTATAATACTGAATTCTACAAATACCTAGGAATGATAGTACAATAAATACCACATGCAATACATCTAAACGAAAAAAGAAAAAAAGTGAAATGGAAAAAGACTCAAACTCCTTTCTTTGTTCTTCCAGGAAGGATATCAGATGCTCGACGTCTCAAGATGAAGATGATGATGAGAAGGACGACGACCACAGGAAGGCCGATCACAATCAGCTTGGAAGAATGTGACTCAGGGAGAACTTCCTGTATTCAAGAAATATTCACAAGGAATATTATTCATATAAATATTTTACAAATTATTCAGCTATAATTCATACATACTTTGTGATGAAAGATGAATTGTTTTTATGTAGTTTGTTACATACAGACGTAATGAAATGAGACATATCTGTATCAGGTAATCTAATTGTGTACTCGTAAGCATTGATTTCTTATCGATATGAAATATCTGGCTTCTTATAATTTTACTTTTATTGTATGAGTTATCTACAGGATACAGGGTACCTTGTTCATACAGCCAATCATTACCTGGATCAAGGTCTAATAGAATGTTATCATTTATTAACCATCTATTATTCAGTGTGGATGGGATCTTTCCATCAGTTGTATAACATGTGTCTAGTCATGGGGGAAGGGGTCACTCATACTTAGCTATAATGGATAAAATGAGAAGGGTGGAAAGACCGAAGGAGGGGATCATGATGTCATCTTCTCATATTTCTTTTCTCTCTCCCTATTTTCCATACCGGTATTTTTAACCATTTGCTGGAGAGGGGGGGGGGGGTATTCCTGTAGCCATGCCATTGATAACCCTCATTTTTATATGAAAATGTTCTTTAAAAAAACAAACATTTGGCTTTGCTTGTAAGTACATGAATAAAGCATAGATTATTGAGGACTTCAATCCCCATAATACTAACCTTCAGCTGATCTGCAATATTCTCTGTCAGAGTATCACTGCAAGAAAATTGTAAAAATTACAATGATCAATCATTCAAAGTATTTGTCTGAAATTATTACAATATATGGAATTTTTATAACAGATCTTTTACCTTATCATACTTTTGCTTTGTGCACTTGATTAAAATGAAAACATGAATAAAAAAAAATTTGTAAGTATGACTAGCTGATTTTTATTCAATGAATTAGTACAAACAATGTTAAGTTACAATGTTGAGGGGGTCAGTGACACAAAGAAATAACTCCAATTTGGCCATTGTGAGGAAAAGTGGTTTATGCGTCACTGAGCACTTGGGCCTTAAGGAGTTAAGTCTGTTTCACTAGCCATTGACTTCAATGGGGTGTTGGGTGGAGTTAAGTCTTTATGTTTCCTGGAAAGCCCACATTTTTCTGAACATTTTGGCAAAATATGGATTTACGTCTTTGTGTCACTGAACCCTAGATGTACCCGTGTTCATTGCCAGTGTGAAAACAGGCATAAATCAGAGAATCATTGATATCTTTAATAGTTAATTGGAATACTCTTCAAGGGGATGACAGGCATACAAGGTATGAATCCTGTAACTAAGGCAGTTATATTCAGAATATATATAGCTGTTTTCACAATCTGCATCACTCTAACTCCCTCAATCTGTGGTACTCTCTCTCTCTCTCTCTCTCTCTCTCTCTCTCTCTCTCCCTCTCTCTCTCTCTCTATCTATCTGTCTCTCTGTCTTTCTCTCTATCTGTCTGTCTGTCTCTCTATCTGTTTCTGTCTGTCTGTCTGTCTATGTTTGTCTCTTTCTCTGTCTCTCTCTCTCTTCAAGGTTGTGTGCCACGAAATGTAATCTTATATCTCACCCACCTCACAACATGTATATTTTATATGCATACATGTACATGTACATATACTCAAGATAAGGTTGACTAGAATCCAACTCTCATGTTACCCCATGAGTGGTCCTCAAACATGGGCTTGACTTTACCAGCTGCAAAGATCAACTTACAATGGTGATTGCTCTGGCAGTACATCGACACTAGGAAACCGCTTGTAGCCATTCTGTGCAAATTGAACAACGGTTGAATCATCCCGCATTTGAAGGGTATAGACGTACTGCTTCCCTTTCCTAAATCTGTGGGTGGATGAAAAAGGATTAAATGAGATATATAACTCAAAATACAATTCTTTGTTCCTCAGGGTGGATATGTGCACTATATAAATATCCAATATTATTATTATTATTATTATTAAAGATGAAGCTAGAATCATGATTCTGCAAGGATTGTCATACAGATGACTGCTTATTTTTTTCTGATTCTATATCTTTCAGATTGATTCCTGGAAACACCTGTCTGCAGCAAGCAATATGGCTTCAATTTTAAAAGATAAGTTTCATCATCACGTTTCAATTAAAACGGTTGAGACATTCATGACTTGGTTATCATTTGATATAATGGTCTTTTGAGACTGCTAGTCACTTCTGTTCATTTAACAGAATACATCCTTGGATATGATCTAACCCCGGCCCCCCACTCCGGGGTCGGAGGGACCGCATGCGTGTTCCCAAAATGTCTGGTAAAGGGATACTTTTCATGCACCAAAGTCCGGCTCATAGTACACAAAAATCTGGCCCGTATTGACTTTGTACACCGGACTTAGGGGGTAGTTTTCAAAAGGAAGGAACATGCATACGCGTACCCTAAATAACACTGAGTGGGGGGGGGGGCCGGGATATAACTTCTGAGCAACACAATATAAGAACTCATCTTTATAATCTCAATTTAACTAGAGTCAAGCTACCATATATATATATATTTTAAAAAAGAAAATAATAAAATGTCTACTTACAGATGCATCGCAGGAGACCCAGATAGCTGGAATCGCTTGGCAGTTTTAGGGTTCTTGGGAATATCCACTACTGCAACATTGATCAGCGAATGTAACCTATAATGTGTAAGGGAAAAACAAATGATAAAATAATTGAAAATAATAGTCAGATCTCCATTTGTTTGAAATACCAATGTAATAGTTTAAAGCATTACAAATACTGCACAAGTCATCCTCTAGCACTGGACTTCACAATTACAATTATCTTTTTTTTCTCTACCTGATTTTCTATAATGGGATTGGATATCATGTGATGTGTGCATATTTTTAAAGTAATTTTTGTTCATGATCATCTATCTATTTAGGCATGATTGAAGTTAATACACTTGACCTTACATGGATGCATCTAATAGGCCTATACCATTTATGATTATATGTTTGGTGCTACCAAACTATCTTACTGCTATGTCCCTCCACAGTAATGCAGTGTGTATTCCTATTCCATTCTGCTGCCCATTGACGATTGTATTATATTTCATTAACAACTTCTGTTATATTCTGATTATATGTCATTCTTGAAGTTGTTCACCTTATTGCTTTTAATAATTTATATACTTGTGTACGTTTATTGTTGTGAAAATAAATGAACGTATTACCCTAGGAACTAAATGATTAAATGAAATACAGCTTTGAATTTTCAACAAATTCATGGGAATAAAATTGTTAGAATAGACATGTCACAAGCTAAAGATAAACAGGACTTTCTTGCTGCTGTTATTTCTGGCTTAGATTAGCATTTATGATATTCATTTCATAATACTTACCTATAAGCAATATTCTCCCACATTGGCAGAAGAACAGAGCAGTCAACATGCTCCACATCACAGCTGATACAAATATGGAGGTTGGTCAGAGAAAGGAGAAATTTGAGTTAATTGAATATATAAAATACAGATAAATTATTGTGCATTTAATACCAGAGATAATCATATGAAAGATATTCCATGAAAGCTGATAAGCTTTATATCCATTAAAGGTAACAGCATGGGTCTTGGTCGAGTTTATACATCATGCATTTCTCTCTGTACCAATTTTTGTTGTCTTATTAAACATCCTGCTAAGAACCAATACAGGAATAAACCAAAAACTTTAACTAACCTAGTTACCACAAGCATTATATATTTTCTTAAATACATGAAAAGAACAAGGCTTTGAAATCTCACTTTTTTACATACCTCATAAGAAAGGTTAATGCTTAATGTAATCTTGAGTTCTAGGTCATGTCTTATAAAGAGTTTTGATCTAGATTGATCCAAAGTCCTACAATCAATTGTAAACTGTAAGACCTAACCTTTAGTACAGAGTTAATATCAATATCAAGTAGTGATATAAGTAGTGAAACTGGTTTAAAGCCATTTTAAATTGTATATCATGCATAAGATGGGTTATGTGGATAACTAAATATCTGAAAATCTATTCAATTTAAAGTTCAGCTAATATTTGAACAAATGGTACACATATCGTCGCTGTTTTCACGAAGTGACGGTAGTGAAAAAAAATTGCATTCACTTTGCGTTACGATTTTCCTCACTACCGTCACTTCGTGAAAATAGGGACGATATGATACCACATCTTATGCATGTGGGTTGGGACTACCAGATTGTTTTATTCTATTTTTTCTCAGTACTCAATTTAGGTGGGGTTTAGAAAACACTAAGTTTTGCTTGATTCTGTGATTATTTTATTTCCATATCATTACCATAATTCAAGATTACATGTATATCCAAACAGGTATCTGTTAATTTATTTATATTTTAATTTTTTGTTGTTACTGATTGTGTCACAAGAACTTTTCTCCAGGAAGTAAGTGATACCACCACATTGGTAATATGTGTGTATGTCTGTTTGAGAAAGAGAGAAAGAGAGAGAAATAATAATAGAAAAAGAGAGAGAGTGACAGAAAGGCTAGAAAGGGAGAAAGACAAGAGAGAGAGAGAGAGAGGTAAGTGAGAGAGAGAGAAAGAGAGAGAGAGAAAGAGAGAGAGAAAAGGAGAAATAGGTCATAGACTTACAAGAGGACAAACCAGTCTCCTGTGGTAGCACCAGTAGAGACTTGAGTTCTCCTTTCAAAGTCATCATCTGACAGTGGTATATGGATCCTTCTTCCTGTAACCTCCACAAAGTGAATAATGGACTGAGCATCCATTTCACCTAGAGAAAGTCAATCAAAGAATATATACCAAGATATTGGTCAACTGCATGGAATATGCAAGAGGCTCACGCTTTGGAAGAATTTTCATGAAACTTACACAAAATAGCACTTATAGGTTGTAGCCCAGAAACTCCATAACGTTTGCTGATGATACTTGTTACAATATTGAGAAGTATATAATATGAAACATGAGTTTCCATCAACACACTTCCAAATTTTCAATAACAACAAAACACTGGGTTCTACTATTATTTTGTTTTAAGTTGACAATTTTTGTATTGTACTTTATGTAATTCACAATACATAAGTACAATATAGGCCTTTAAATGTATCAAGCAAGTGTATCATTTCAATTTTAATCAGTATTTCCTCAGGTGTTATGATAACATAAATTCACTTGATGAGCAGCTATAAAGTCTAAGGTGTCTAACAGTAATGTAAATACAAAGTAAGTTGATATTTAAGAGAGGGAATAATAATAATGATATCTGAATCCTGATATTAACTTAATACCTTTATCATGAGATAACTGTACTTTATAAACAAACTAAATAATAAATGAAAAACTAATAATAATAACAATATAAGAACAACTGATATAACTTCAACTACTACACACTAATAAACTACTTAGCGACACCAATGATAAAAGGTAATTATAATAACATTGTTAAAAAACAATGATAATTAAATCAAAATATTTCATTTCATTTTTTCATAGAAAAATATGAAAATGGCAATACTGATAACAGAACTAAAATAAGCAATGGAATTCAATATGTATAACATTGATGATCATCATTATGCTATAATACACTGTAAAGTGAAATGTAAAATGAATCATCTGAATAACAACCTTTTAAAAACCATTATCGTTATATCCTTTTGTTTATTTGTTTGTATGGTTATTTCTTTTAAATGCCCGTCTTTACTCTCTTAAAGATGCTCAAGCTCGGGTGTATAGTCGTTCATGAAGTAGGCAACTTGGCAAAGACTGAGCCAATGGGCATTATGCTCCTGTACGGACGTACGTACATGTATAAAGGGACGCTAGTAGGCACAGGAGTGTAATACCCTTTGGCTCAGTGTGCTGCCCTCTATATACCCAAGCTTGAGCAACTTTATAGGTAATCTTGAATTTGGTAACATATTGGAAGCATATATGCGATTTTACAATATTCAATGATCATTGTCGCGGTTGAAATCGAGTCTAAAGTGATGAAATTGTAAATAACAAATTTGTTGTTGTTGTTGTTGTTTTAGTTTTAAGGGCGTGTGTCATTCAATTGTCATTCAATTGTCATTCAATTGTGAATATTTATGTTGTATAGCTCCTTCTCAAGACTGATATTAGCTTTAAAACAACGTTTCTTGACTACAATCGACCGATTTGCTATTCCTGTTTGGAAATTATATATCAGATCTGCATTTTCTGAGATTTTCATGGTTACAGCTATCGTGAAATGGCCTTAGGCGCTATTTGAAATATTTGAATTTACCGGGAGCACCGGTAAATTTTGTATTATTCAATTTCTCGAAAGCAGAAGTGATTTAGGGGTTAAATCTTTTAGTGCTTATAATACATCCACAGGGGTATCCAAATATATCAAAATTTTAAAGAATTACTATTCAACCGATTTTCAAAATTTCACAAAACTTTGTATTTTACTTGTACCTTTAAGTAGAATTTGTTCTCCTTTAATTGCATGACATTTTCAATTCAAACAGAGAAAACTAATTTAGTTGTGAAGTTCTTATATTCTTGTCCTACATACTTCTGCTAAATAAACTCAAGTATTTAATCTGGCGCTCAACAAATACACACTAACTACTGAGAGAGTTACACATGGGCATGCTCATACTCTACACGTTTACTAAACCATTGACCTTCAATCTGCTCTACAGTGGGCTCAAACAAAAGATCCTACCTTTGTATATCTTTGTATTGAGTTCACACTAAGACAATGAGGCAGCTGGCATTTCCCACTATTTCAACTTATATCAGCATTATAACGGAAATTGCAGTGTATTATATTTGTATCAAAATTCATATGAAGCATATTAATTGCTAAATGAATGATATCTGTGGGAATTTCGACACAGATTCCAATATGTTCCAAAAAAGGGCAAGGCCTAAGAAGGTGTATCATGAATAGGATATGATCCATATTCTTCCCTGGAATACATGGAGCACACTCTTTGATGATTGCTTCTTTTTATCAATTATCTGATGATTTTTCTTTCAGATTATAGTATGAAAAATTATTGTAGCTTTTTTTTTTTAAAGGCCCTGCTAATAGCCAAAGTTCCAAACTCTCGCAATTTCTCATTGGTATAAAAAATGCAAATAAGCAAAATAAAATGACATATCAAATTTCATTTCATGAAGAAAAGATAACAAACGTGTAGGACGATATCATCAGAATGCTACTTACATGACATGCTGTAAATGTAAGAGAAATTATATATTTTTTCTTCACATTACAAGTAAAAACTCAAGCTATACTTATAGAACCTTGATGCTATCTATAACACTCTTCAAGCTTGCTACATAACCTACAAAGGAAAGAAGTTTTGCTAGTCCCACTACTTTTTGAAAAACTTTTGTTTTGTTTTTGTTTATTATTTTTTTGGTGTGCTTTTTAACCCACAAAAATAACAAGTTTTCAACAGAGGTATTTCCTTGCATTGGTGTCAACTATGATGAGGTTCCACTCTTTAATACAATGTAGTGAACAGACGCTTTTAACAACCCTTGAAAATGATTCAGTATTTGTTAAATATGACTTATAGAATTGCATTGTAACACAATGGACATTAATTAAGTTGGACCAAACTCACCAGTGTAAAGGATGGCTGTTTTGTCTCTGACATAGTAAAGAGATGGAAGCCTCCGTAGTCCTTGCTTTCTAATGGTTTGTAGGTCACCTTCTACAAACACTTTGATGTTCATATCTGCTCTCTCAGTAGCAAAATGCAGAGCCACTTCTTCATATTCAGGGGCAAACTCATTGCACTTAATACAACCAGGGCTCACTACATGGAAGAGGTGTAATAAAGACAAATCATTAAATATTTGTGATGCTTTCCTTTGAGAAATAAATACCTTGCAAATTTGGGAGAAGATTTTGTTTGATTTCATTACAAACATACAAAGTCAAACAAACTACAAAACTTGCTTGCCTTAAATTATAATCTTACTTACGAATTAATCAGAACCCATGAATAAATGATAAACTTGAATTTTCATAACATAAATTTGAACTACAAATGATCAGGCTTTTCTTGATGAAACAGTCTAACAAAAACAGGCTTCATTGTGCAGTTTCTGTACAATAAAGGTAGGCCTACTCTATAACCACTTTAACAATAAAACAAAGAACCAAAAGTCACATTTAAGTCTTAAAGTTCATAAATTTACAACAAAAAGTGACAATCATTTATGGTCCAAGAACATGGTGGCACAGATGGGTCAATAAAGAATGTCATAACCTTCATAACTCAGTGAATATCAATGAAATTGAAAGTATGAAATTATCAGACAAAATAGTCACTTGCTAATCATGGTATTCTTGTATCACACATAATGGGCTTATTTAGACCATAATAAGGCATGGTAAAAGTTATCTTATACATTTTTGTCCAAGTTTTTCTTTTGATTAGAAGAGGGTTACATACATGTTACAAGATTTTTATATTTAAACAAACTCTTTAAACAAAGGATTTGGGGTTGCATAGATCTTATGGAACTTTAAACACTGAAATTATTTTTTTCCTAAACAGGTGCTATACAGGTGCGGCTATATCATGGTTTTAAAAACCACTCATTTTATCTGCACGCACAAGCTTGTGTATAGAGTCTACGAGGTGGGGAAATGGAGACCAATGCATGTGATGAAATGAAGCGCTACTAATCTGTGAGTTGTATGTGTGTGTGTGCAGCGAATACCGGTAGTGGTTTCTATTTCACGATAATGACACAGATGCTCAAAACTTTTTAAAATTGCATTCTTGCTGTTATTAAAGCGCGCGCACCTGTATGAACTTTTCTAACGTTATGCAGAGCTGCCAACCTTGTGCGACCAAAAAAAGGAATCATGATGGCAAAAAAAAGGAATTTCAAGCAAAAAAAAGGAATTCATTAAAACAAAACTTACAACCACGCGCGACACAATTCCAATGCTTCTTTTTGAGAATACTTTTCTCTTCAAGTATGTTTCAACCTTAGTTTTCTATTGAATTTGTGATCAAAATAACATATTAGGGCAGTTGTTTGACGTGCGGTATGTACAAAAAAAAAAAAAAAAAAAAAAAAAAAGATTATAACAAAAACAAAAATTTAAAATTAAAAAAAAAAAAAAAACGTATTTTGTGAAAAAAAAATGTAATTGGGATTAAAAAACGGAATAATTCCGGGAAAAACGGAATGGTTGGCAGCTCTGGTTATGTCTCGGTCTCAGATCCTCATTATGGTAGATTACTTCACACAGGCGCGCGCCCGCCCGCAACCCACCATCTGTCTGCACTTGTATTGTGCAGCAGTTTGCCGTGAAACCTGTGAAAAAGTGTAATATCAATGTTTTTCCGAAAAATACTCCAAAAATAACAAGAAAATTGACACAAATCAGGCAATAAACATAAGTTTTTACATAACAAATTTTAACTCATGATCTTTATTTAAACATTTGATGAATATTTACTTCATTTTGGGTATGTTCTAGGGTAGACCGAAAGCTTCAGTCTCTATAATCGTTGGTTGTTCCACTGAGACTACGTCTGGCTCCACTAGACCTCCGGTTTTAGAGACTGAACGATCGCCTATACCATCGTATGTTGAAGATATCACGGCTAGATTTTAGCCGCTAGGCCCCTCCCACAAACATGACAAACTTGCCACGGCCGAAGGCAAAATGATTATGAAGGAAAAACTGTGATAACGCCATTACGAACGTGTAGATGGCGCACAGTTTTTCCTTCATAATCATTTTGCCTTCGGCGTAGACTAGAAGGGATGAGATTGACGGCAGCGAGAGTTTAACACGGCTTGCAAGATTTTCAACATGGGTGTCGATTTTGACCCATAATTTCCTTAAAAGGGACCATTAAACGGATTATTTCAATCAAGTTAGTAAGTAGAACCGATGTATTATAGCCTAGGCCCAATTTAAAATTGGATATGGACGAGGTAAAATGACATTTTGGGGGATTTTGGGGGCATAACAATACGGCCGTGGCAAGTTTGTCATGTTTGTGGGAGGGGCCTAGCGGCTAAAATCTAGCCGTGATATCTTCAACATACGATGGTATAGGCGATCGTTCAGTCTCTATAACCGGAGGTCTAGTGGAGCCAGACGTAGTCTCAGTGGAACAACCGACGATTATAGAGACTGAAGCTTTCGGTCTAGTTCTAGGGTATCTCCATGCCAGAGTTACGGGTCAAATTTTGGACAGGTTTCTGAACAAGCGCCATAGATTCTAGGGCTACCCATCCATCACATTATTTTTGTTTCAATTTGGGTGGCTGTCGCAAAAAGAAATCTTCCCAGGGATGGCAGTATCTCAAGTTTGATCTACCCGAAAGGCCGGGCCGAGGTCGACGTGGCATTGCAATTGCATTCTATCGGGCGCACCAAAATACAGTCCCATCAGTATCACCCGACAATAGCGTCTGCTAGTGTGCAATCGAACCTCCTTGCTTACCGAAATTCACGACAAAGCGGTCTCCTGATTCGACCAACATGTTGAATTCATCCTTTGTGAGATACTTGGGTTTGACGTCAACCTCGGCGGAGTCATCCTCCATCTCATCAACCATCTCATCAGCCTCCGGCTCGTCAACATCTTGAAGATGAGCAACGCTCAGCAACATCGACAACAAAACGCAGAGAACGAGACAACTCTTGGAGGACGACATCTTTACACGCACTCAGGTGATTGAATAACACGTTTCAGCGCTAACGATTGGGGCGCCTAGCTTCAGCTCAACAAACTTCGTCAATGCATAGTTTCCTTCATTAAATCTGGAAACTATAAATTTAGCTGTGTACTGTACAGCTAAACAGACAAAATAAAAGAAAAAATGCGCGTTGTATGGCCTATCAATCCGAGTCTTCTTCTTCTTCTCCTGTTTGTTCTTGTTCTTGTTCTTCATTTCTTCTCCTTCTTCTTCTCCTTCTTCAGTTGTTTTTGTTTCAAGTGCTTTTGCTTCTTCTCTTTCTCCTTCTTTTTCTTCTTCAACTTCATTCTTGTTCTTTTTCTTCTTCTAATTCTTTTTCTCCTGCCAGTCTTTCAATAAGTTCTTCTTCTTAAGTTCTTCTTCTTCTTCTTCCTCTTCTTCTTCTTCTTCTTCTTCTTCTTCTTCTTCTTCTTCTTCTTCTTCTTCTTCTTCTTCTTCTTCTTCTTCTTCTTCTTCTTCTTCTTCTTCTTCTTCTTCTTCTTCTTCTTCTTCTTCTTCTTCGTCTTCTTCATACTTTTTCCCTAAATGTAACTGTAGGCCTTGAATCCTTTTGTGTAAACTATATGCTCTACAAAAATGTTTGATTTGATTTTTCCTTTACTATGAACAAGTTCATTTTGTCTGAATAAAAAAAATGTAGGCCTATTGGAAGTTAGATTTGGAAAAGTTCATTGTAAGATTGTAAGATTTTATTGACTCTATCGACCCCCTCTCGGGGTATGAGAGTACAAACATATTTACAACATAGTATCAATATAACAATAGTATAACAATGATAAACATGTGATAACATGAAAATTGATAAACATAATAAGATAATATAAACAAAGACAAACATGTGATAATATGAACAATAATAAACATGTGATAATATGAACAATAATAAACATGTGATAATATGAAAAAAATAAAAATATTTACAAGTCAAGGCGAACTGGGCAATTCACCCTCCTGCCGCTACGAGTGTGCCTAACAACATTGCTTATTTGTGAGCTATCATTTACAGTATTACCATCTACCCTTGAATCTTTTGAAAAATATGACATAATGATTCTAACAAATTTGGCTACTTTCTTTAGCTGGCAAGCGTGAGTTGTATTAAAAACCTTATCCATGTGCAACGCACTTGGTCTTGAGCTACTACCACACAAGTTACTTGGTATATACATTTTTCTTTCATTTTGAAAGAATGGACATACAAAAATATAATGAAATTCATCACCAATATCTGTTGGTGTACAGAGTGGGCATTGCAAATCATCTACTACATTTGCATCAAATCTACCTTTATTAACTGGTAATCTATGTGTTCTGCATCTAAATTTACTTAAAGTTATTGCTTCCTTCTGACATAATATCTGCAGGTATTTTTCATAAACCAACTCATTCTTAAACATCCTATAGTTCGTGCAAATACGATTCGACCAGGTAGCTGCGCTCCATTCCTGAATAGACATGTCAGAAAGCCTGGTTTTCATAGTATTCATAATCCAGGCAGCACTATATCCTTCTCCTTGAGCTCGCCAGATTTTTCCCAAGTCCTGCATAGTCAAAACTGTCTGCAAGAAACTCGACCCATTGTGACTTTATATTAACTAAGCTTTGTCCTTCACTTTGCAACCTCAACAGAAACTTAAAAAGAATCAATGAATTCTTTGATTGCTTCCCTTTAACTAATCTAACCCAATATCCAATCATCCTACACTTAATTTTATTGAGTATTTTACCACGTCCAGTTTCACCATAAACCATGCAGTCAGGTGTGCACTTATTTACAAACAATATCGTTCTTAACAATTTTCTTTGGAAAACTTCAAGTTGATCTATACACTCATAGCCCCAGACCTCAGCACCATATAATAGAATTGGCAAAACTAAGTGATCAAATAAATGACATTGTGTATCAACAGATAAATGCAACCTTTTTGCCTTCACTAACATACTATACATTGCCTTTCGAGCTTGTGTGACCTGTTTAGCAATTGCTTTTTTAAAGTTACCATTATAATTAAACGTCACTCCTAAATATACAAAGTCATAAACAACTTCCAGTACACCACCATCATAAACAAATTCTGGAATTCTTCTAACTTTCCCACGTGAAAAAACAACAATTTTTGTTTTGCTAGCATTAACAGTTAAGTGCCAAGTATCACAATAATCTTTCACTGCGTTTAGGGCTTTTTGCAACTCTTCAGGAGTTTCTGCTAGAATAATTGTGTCATCAGCATATAACAAAGAAAATAACTCCTTATATATTTCAATACCATCAAAAGGCAACTTATTTTTAATAATAGTATTCAAAAATTCCAAGCCCTTGTACGAGTTTCCTATAGATTGTTGAAAATCGTTCAAATAAATAGCAAACAAGAGAGGTGAGAGGTTTTCACCTTGACGCACTCCAACATTGCATGTAAATAAACTGGACATATCTCCCTCGTTAGCAACACATGATTTAGCACACTCTTGTACATGTTCCTTATAACATTAAAAATCTTGCCTTTTACTCCCATTCTAAACATTTTAACCCACAATGCTGCACGGTCAACCAAATCAAAAGCTTTCTTATAGTCAATGAATGCACAATAAAGGCGTTTAGAATTCTTTAAATAAACATCAATAATAGACTTTAAAACATATACATTATCTGTGATTGAATAGTTGGACCGGAAGCCAGCTTGCTCTTCTCCTAACAAACTCTCATCCTCAAAAAACTGAGTGATCCTATAGTTCAAAATTGATGTAAACAGCTTACCTAAGCAACTCAATAAAGTAATGCCTCTATAGTTATCAGGGTTTGTATTCTCTCCCTTATTCTTAAATATAGGAATAATTATCCCAATACACCATTCTGTTGGAACAATACCAGAATCCAATACAACATTAAAGAACTTAACTACAACCTGAAGCATCTCCAGGGGGCAACTTTTAAGGAACTCATTTCTAATAGAGTCCCTTCCACAAGCTTTAGTATTTTTAAGCTTCTTAATCATCATGTCAACTTCCTTCAAAGTAATAGGAACATCGAGACAAACATATTCCTGAGTTAACTCTTGCATAACAATTGGGGGTTCTGGCTCATCAACCTCCTTATAACTTAGACGACTAAAATGATTTAAGAAATCCTTTAATGAAACATTTCCAATATCTTTCTCCTTACGTTCATTCTTACCATTCAGTAGCTGCCAATATTCCTTAGGATTTTTTGTCCGCAATGAACGTAATGATTTATTCAAGTCCTGAAAATATAACCTCTTTTTACAACGTAACAAATTCCTATAAGATTTCCCTGCACCATCATAATTACTTGAATCAACAGGAACATCAGAGTTCCTCATCAATTTTACCTTCCTCTTCCATCTATTTTTAACATTCAAATATTCCTTCCGAGCATCTCTACATTCAATATCAAACCATGGCTGTTGACTTTGCTTACTCTGACTGTTACCTGATTTACTTCCATCTTTTTTATGATGCTTTAATTTACACACTCCAACTTCCTTTGCCGTACTCAAAAACATATCGCACCGAACCGAACCGAACAATGCATAATTATAAGTAGATCTAATTATTTACGCTCCAATATGTAGTTGTCGCCGTTTTGTCAAAAGAAATGATTTACTAGCCCTAAAGCAAAGAAGCAGGTTCATGTTATTTCAGCACAACATTTTTTGTACTTGGGCCACTCTTCCCATTTCTCTAATGTGCTAGCTAGGGATGCCCCTGGATCTCTGACTATTTATGAGTTAAATGAGGGTCTGATTCTCTTTCACGCTGCAATGGCGTCATTGATCACACGGTTTTATGAAACATTATGTGAGAAAGTCGCATATTGTGAGTAAAATGATATTGTAATGAGTTTAATACAAACATTAATACATATTGAATGAATTCAATCAAGCACACTATTCCTTTTTTCTCTTTTCTTTAATTTGTTGTTGTTTTTGTTTTTTAATTAGGAGAGAAACGGCAAAAGCACCAATCATGCCTACATTATGATCAACAAGACAAAATGTTTAGAGCCATATCTTGTTAAAATTGTATAGCGCGGCCGACCGCTTGCATAAAATAAGAGGTCTAGCGCCATCTTTTGTTTAAAACATTACAGAGTGGAATGCCGATTGTTTTGCATGCGTGCTTTAATTTAGTCCACTATCTGGACTGTTTTCTATTCGGATATCTTATCCATGCAGTTCGCTAACATATATTACATGTTCGAGTTTTATTCAAAATGTTTAACGAAAGCTTGCATGATTTTGATAATAATTGAAACGTCTATCAAAAGAAACATATCACCTTTTCATGACAAAATATTTTCGTCCCGTGTTCTTAAAAAGTCTAATAAAAAACTAGTTTGAAAAGAATTCCAAACCATTATCTACATCCACATAATCTTGCTTTTAAAATCACTTTATTCACCTATTTTGAATTGACTTTCAACTTTAATTGCAAAACTGAAAATTTTATATGGATTTAAAAAAATAAGGCGCGTTCGCTCAGTGATAGGGCAGTGCATGGTCTCGTCTCGTAACCGAGAGGTCCCGGGTGCGTCTTATTTTTTCGTACCACGGCGAGGCCAGATTGAGCTCGCGAGGGAAACCTGCGCATGCGCACTCGCGAAGGAAACCAGCGCATGCGCACATAGAATCCGGTTGGGTGGTCAATAGGGTGATAGTTATTATACAAATCAATCCTTCATCAACTCATCGTCAGCTCAATCGGTAAGGACAGCGTGTTACTAATAGCACTTTGACGTTGACTTGAGGGATCAAATCTCAGTTTATTTAGTTTTTTTGCCTTTATAAATAGTGAGGCAAAGCAATAAATAATCAAAGTCTGATTGTTTGTGACCACTTTGCAAGCTTACGTAGCTTAGTGAAAATGAGTACATACTGGAATCTGGCCTCGCCGTGGTACGAAAAAATACTGAGACGCGTCCCGGGTTCGAAATGTAACAAGGTAGCCTACCTGATATATATACACAGTAATTTTCATGGTCCCAATGTACCCGTTATGAGAAGTTTCCATTGTGTTAAAAATAATTTGTCTATGAATGTCTATAGAGTTCAACAATAACAATAATTAAATAGACCCATTTTTTAATAAACATGACGTCAACGCCGATCCGGGGTAGACCCATTCACCCCCAACACCCCCTCCCCCCCCCCCCCCCCCCTCCTCCTCCTCCTTCTTCCCACCTCCACGTTATACTTATAGAAAATAAAAATTGAAATAATTAAGAGAAATCTTAACCTGGGTTGACTCAGGAGAATAGGTTTAAATGTTTTTTTTCTTTCATGTATATATCCATCGCCTAGAAATTTAGTGCGGATGCTACCGGTCCCCCCCCCCCATAAAAAAGACAACAACAGACAAACAAACAAACACAACAACAACAACAACATCACGAAAACAGGGTTTTCATATTCTCAAGACTCACCATTTATCTAAACAAATGTGAAATGGCGCAATATAAGAATGTTTTTCTTTCGGAAGAACAAAGTCCATATATATCTCTGCTTTACCTTGTCTTTTGTACTCTCTTTAATATCTCTATTCAATTAAACCAGTAACCCGTGGAGAAGGGTAATAAAGGATTCTTCGTTCAACGTTCCTTTGCAAATTCCGCACAGCAAACGTTCACATCACAAAGTATACACACAGCACGGAATGTACAGTGTGTGAGTGTGTGTGGACTATAATACCCAGGCATAAATATAGAGATTCGCTGTGCTAGTGAGAGCAGAAGAGAACATACATACTGTGGATATATGCTGGGTGTTTTCCCCAGTTTTCGCAAAAGGTAAGGCATGCATCTATTTTTGATACTTTGTCGTGAATGTGATGAGCATGATCATGATGTATTATTCCATACAGTAATTATACCATTATTAGGAATTATAATGGCGAAGTGAGATGTGAATGAGATGTGAATGCGATATGGGCGCCGAGGAATTGTTGAAATGCAATCCTTTCCAAGAGCTCTATTCTCTCTCTCTCTTCCTGGTTAGGTTGCTTCGTGTTTTTTTTTACGCTGTCATTTCTTCACTATAGCTTTTCGATTGCTCTTGTGATGATAAGATGATATTGAACATGACACCAGTGTGCTGTGTGGTGGGATGTAAATATAGACTGTTTGCATTTAATCCATAATAACAGGAAGAGTTCATTTACCAGGCTCAGACAAATGAAATAGCATGGGTTATACATTCTAGAATAAATTATGAAGCTATGGAATCAAGGCAATGCATGTTATACTGGTGTCCGATGTTCAGTGTCGATTTACATGACATACTTTAACTTCTACTTCTATGACGATACTCGGTAGGATACATAATAATATCCATATCATCCATTCCTATGCTCAATAATTAATCTGCACTCCTAATCACCCTTTTAACAGCATTTCCTTCACTTGCAGGTACTATGTAGCTAGAAGCCAGAGCGATGATCATAATAATTGTTTGAATGCCTTGATAATATAATATCGATTTGTACATGTAAGTGCCCTCCATTTTCGCCCATGTTCTGACGCTAGGACGGTTTGTCTTTTTTTATACACAGTGTGGCTTGTAAAAAATGCGTTTAATGTTTACTTATTTAGTCATATCAAACGAAGGGATTTACTATTTTGTTCAAATTTGCTTTCCTCCAACTCATACATAATCCGGGCCATCATGCATGATATCACTTCAAAGTTTTCAATAGACTCGTCAATCTGAAAACATGTTTTCTTTTATGAAAACCCCCTGAATAAAAAGAATTACTCAATAGAAAAACGGAAAGAGAAATTGTATACATTTTTTGAAGAAATTTGACAATTATCATACTTTTTATAGCAAGTATATGATATTTGTACTGCAATGTGTGCCATTTGATTTTAACTGCATGGAACATGATAATTAGTATCGCCTCATAGTATACAGACATCGATGAGCTCTTCATATTAGTCATAATGATATTCTGGCACCCTGAAACATTTTGTGGGATGTTGGCCTAATTGATTCACCTGTCACGTAGACAGTGAGAAACATTATAATGAATCATGAGTCGCTCAACATTAACATGTCTGCCAGGGGGGAATGCAGCGAAAAAATGCAGAAAATGTCGAATGACAAGACTCTCTCTCTATCTCTCTCTCTCTCTCTCTCTCTCTCTCCCTCCCTCCGTATATTCTTTCAATTTTATCAGCAGAGCCAAAATAATTTTTATCAGTATTCTCATCGTCTGAAATTCGTCTGTTCACTGCTCAATACACGTTTCCAAATCAATTTAACGATCCATAGTTTATCATTCTTTAACAGAAAATCCAGATCTTATTAAAAGAAGATGGCTAGCGGAGATAATATGGAGGCGGTCGCGGCCTCAATGACCCGGATGGAGAAACTATTGGAGAAGATAGAAGACAACGGACGAACAGAAGATGTGGTACATAAGAAACGTACGGATGGACACAAGGTGAGATCAGAGATTCTGTCATTCAGTCCAACCTTTTGACCTAACAAATTGTTCAGTTCAACCTTCATTATAGACCCTTGACCTAACTGTCTAGCTTAGTTTAAGGAGAAATTTGAGTTTCGGTATAGATGAAAAATGTGTGAGCTTTTATAAAAAAAAATTATATTAGTTTGGAAGAAAATCATAGAGGAATTAATCTTCCCGGAAGAAGATTGGCTCTACAAACGCGCTCTTGCTCAAAATATGAGGAAAACTAACTGAAGAGTTTGGACCAAGCTTTTGTGTATCTAGTCCATTATACCCAAAATCGGTGCACCGTGCACGTGATCTTTTGCTATATTGAGTCAATCTCTTTTAATTCTTATAATTCCGAAACTTCCAAAACTTTGAATTATACATCCATTAGGTTCGTATATGTTACATTACAACGACATTCCACAAACATTCATTACTTCCTGACAGTTCCTTTGACAATCTAATCGCTGATCACTATACTCTGATTCATCTTTAAATTCAAAAGTTCTGGGGACACACTGAAGGGTTTAATGTGCATAGAATGTTTCCTTGTCTAATTCGAAATGAAAATAAAGAATGAATGTATGATATATGTCACTGTTTTCACTGACAACTTTTGTTATTACTTGCTGAGAGTACATATGAAATATTGTAACAACAATGTGAATAATTTCATGAGTAAGATGAGTTTAATGACTGTATTGAATGAATTAAGTGCAATCCATAATAATATCATCATCCTATGAATCCTCAGCTGGAAAGAGTCACGTTTCTTGGCTCCTTCCAAATCTCGCCAATTTCCCGAATCCAATTTTTTCTCTTCTCTTCTGGCACATTCTTTCTCATAACTCAAAAAATTGCGCAATTCTTCATGACTCATTATAATGACTTGAAGTGGTTGTTATGTTCTGATTATGACCTGTTAGAATTATGATCCGTGGGCGGTTTGGAATGCACCAAAAACCGCATTGACAAAGCCCATTATACACCCACGAGGATTCTGTAAGTAGATTAAATAGAAAGCAGCATTATTATAACAAGTCATTTTCCTCAGTACGTCGTCACTCCAAGATATATATTTTATTTCATTCCTTTTCACCAGGAACGTAAACAAATGTATTACAATATGTTCAGTGAATATAGGGCTAACAATCTGTCAAGTTTACAACTTTACAAACTTTCCTAATTAAATGCGAAGAAAGTAACACAGATGTATGGGACCTATGGGCACAATGATTATCAAAGGGAGCTGACATATCTTGCCAGAATATATAAATAGTAACGAGCGAGCGAAGCAAGTTACCAAAAATTCACACTTTTTAAAAGTAAAACTTTTATTCTGTTCTAAATGGAATCTTTACAAAATAAACCAACGTCTCTGCTCAAATTGATTTCAGTTCAATTCAATTTTTATTCTTTCGACAATTCGATACATAATACAATAAACATATAGAACAACCTATAATGTAGCATAGGTATAAAGAAATTCAACAACAAACTGTATAGTATACAAAATTTAAACAGATAGAATAACAAAAAAATATCAAACTGTGGAGGGACGAACGTAGGCCAAAGGCCTTTCACAGACTTGTCCCCGGAACTATATATACATAATAATGGCTCGGTGTAAAAATGTCAGAGGAAAAAATGTCAGAGGTAAAAATGTCAGAGGTAAAATGTCAGAGGTAAAAATGTCAGAGGTAAAAATGTCAGAGGAAAAAATGTCAGAGGTAAAATGTCAGAGGTAAAAATGTCAGAGGTAAAAATGTCAGAGGAAAAAATGTCAGAGGTAAAAATGTCAGAGGTAAAAATGTCAGAGGAAAAAATGTCAGAGGTAAAAATGTCAGAGGAAAAAATGTCAGAGGTAAAAATGTCAGAGGAAAAAATGTCAGAGGTAAAAATGTCGAGAGGTAAAAATGTCAGAGGTAAAAATGTCAGAGGTATAAATGTTAGAGGTATAAAATAAAAACAAAAGCATGTGACAAGCTTGTTATAATTACACCCGGGTTATATATTTAATTAGGCTTATCGAAAAAGAACAGCGAGGGATATTCTGCAGTCGTTATTTCACCGCTGCTTTATTTTCCACTTTCCCACTTTAAATTTATTTACCTTTCGGCCCAAAATTGTGACTTTTTGCCCGATTATTGCCGAAGGAAGACGGGGGGGGGGTATTCTTCTTCTGGGGCACGGTGACCCGGCTGCTCTCCCCTTCCTCTTATATGCTTTGCTTTATATATCCTTCCGAACAGTGGTCAATGCCTAGGCAGAGCAGGCAGACTAATGGGACATGGTTTCTACTCCGAGTTTCGCGCCTTGCAAGCAGTCATCAGGCAACTGATAGCATTCTTAAAAGTACATGATTATCCTACAACCTTGGTACAAATACCCCTAAAATAAGACTTAACTAATAAAAATACAATTGGAATTACTCATGAGTATTCTTATTGCATTGTATTCAGGTATTGTAGTCTTATTTTTCATTTCATTTCATTTATTTTCATATTTCTCATAAACATACATTTATTTCAAATGAAGTACAAAATTGTTTTTATTTTAATAACAAATAATAATAACAAAGATAAGTGGTCAATATGAATTTGTGATTTAACTAAGAGAAATATGATGTGACCTACATGAAAGCAAGCTTGTAAGGCTGTAGGCCCCAGTAAAGTAATTGTGGTAATAAATGGAGGACGGATATACATGTATTGTATAGCTCTTATTTTGAGCGTATTTGTCCCAAGGTTGTAAGGAATCATGTACTTTGACGAATGCTATCAGTTGTCTGATGATCGCTTGCAAGGCATGAAACTCGGAGTAGCGACCATGCATGTCCCATTAGTCTGCCTTATTCAATATTTATTTACCGGTATATTATGCTTTTGTATAAGCAAATGGTACTGGTACACTGAGCAAACTTCTGGGGGGAAAGATTTCTAAAATCGAGAAGTTTGGCCATGTTGTATAGGCTGAGTTGTCGCTCCATGGTGTAATCATTAAATAAAAAGAAAAGTCAGTACAGCCCACAAAATAGGATCAGATATCTATGAACCTCCCCCCCCCCCCCCCCCCCCCACTTCTCCTTCACTTTTGAAGATTGTTGGACATTTCAACTGCGTGGCAATGACTACTATTATATGTAATTTCCAATAAATGCATATTTCCGACAATTCCACTTTCTTGTGGGCTTGGTATTTTGATACTCTGAAAGTAGGGTCAATGCTGAAACAAAGCAGAAAGCCATGTTATCAGTGCTAACCGCACCATCACATTCCCGAAGTGCGCACGTTGCAATAAAATATTGTCGATTACTATTGCGGTATAAAATAGTCTGGGAAAAATCAATAAGCAGCTTTGTTACTCCGATACAAAGCAGAAAGCCGCCCACGTTACATCAATTAAAGAGAAGGTTGAGTTCTGGGGAAAGGTGAACAATAATATGTGAGCGTTTGTAATCATTCTTATTATGCAAGCGTGGAAGAACATCAAAGAAAAAAATTATTCCTTGAAAATCTATTTCAAATGACTTCATATCCCAGATATGACAAGTAACAGCTTTAAAATTAGGCCTAATATGTTTGTGTAGTCCCATATCAATATCTTTCTGTGTACAGTGCTTGTTACTTTACCAAGACTGGGCCAAAGATTTTATCATTTTGATGACTCCAAAACCTTGCACTACACACCAATACTTACATGTTTATGCTAGATGATCAACCTTTTCTGATTGCTTCCACATCGTTTCTTTCACAATGCAATCGCAAGACCAGAACTCAACTTTATCTTTAAATGCCAACCGCACCATCACATTTTAGAGAAGTGCGCGCTTTGCAGAGGTTCGGTTTAAATGACATCGTTATTTATAATTGTCGGAGAGTTTAAAATGGGGATGAGCTTCTGAATCGAGACAGTCTTTTACTTTTTGGAGCGGGTTTTTAGTTTTCGGAGCGACTTTTTACTTTTCGGAGCGACTTCTTGATTTTCTTATTCTTACTCCACTTCCTTTGCCGCCATGAGGTGCTAAAGCTTTAGCAGAGTTCGGGGCGCCCAGCCCTTATATGTAACTTGTCGTGATTCCTCGGGATTATGTAACTATTTTGTACTAAATGCACTACTCACTTTAACACTTGACTTTTGTCGAGAATTTTCATTTCTTCGTTTGGACTTTGTTCGTCTCTGGAACGTTACACGGGCTATGTTGCAGGCTGCCACCGGCCAAACCGGTCCGTTTCACAAACATTAACACATCAACCAAATCGAAATATCAAAAAATGTTAGACATTTATTATATGCAAGCCTGATCACAACAAAATAAATTTCAAAATCTATTTTCCACATTGTATTATCCTCAGGACATGTACGAAATACTTTGCTAATTTTTTTGCTTGTACCTCTGACATTTTTTCCTCTGACATTTTTACGACTGACATTTTTACATCTGACATTTTTATCTCTGACATTTTTTACCTCTGACATTTTTTACCTCTGACATTTTTACCTCTGACATTTTTACCTCTGACATTTTTTCCTCTGACATTTTTACCCTCTGACATTTTTACCTGGCACCATAATAATATGCAACGTAGTTAAATAGTTTAGACGCACGCACATTATAACCACGCACGCGCGCACACAAGAAAAAGTAAAGGGCATAACATGAACATTTTATTTGTGGGAGTATTAGTAAGACGTCAATTCATTTCTTGTTTAACCTTAACAGAGAAGGGCATCTCTTTAATTTCCGACTCAAGACAATTCCATTACTTTTGAGTCTTTGGACCACTAAATGTGATTGTGTACTGGTACGAGAAAATTCATATGCCTACCTAAATTCAGGAATGCGAACGTGACAGGACTCTCTCGTAGAGTATGGAACAAACGAACAATTTTCATGAAAATAATCATCTAAAAACTTAGGCAGCAAAATGTGAAAGTACGAAAATATAAAATTTGTGTATATCCTGAACTTTTAATTGACTAACTTTATGAAAATAAGAGATTAGTCTGTGAAATGCAAATGAGGTGACAGTTGCCATAAATAGCTAACGATTGCGCGATTATTTATATTTTCAAGATGGGGGGGGGGGGGCACCGCCTAATGCCTCTGTGGGTATTAACGCGGCACTGCATGTATTTCCATGCTTTGGTATAATTTCCTGTTCGCCCATACGATCTTCATCGTTATTGTTGTGTGATGTTTGCTGGTTGTGTCAATATACGCGACCTTTAGAAATGCGGGATCATTCACAGCCTGTTTTTTATGTACTTGAAGGTATACTGTCGGATGAGAGTAAACATTATCACCATCGGAGATATTGACACCATCAGGGAGGAGTTTACTTGTGAACTGGCCCTTACTGTCAAATGGAAGGAGCCTGCTCTGAAGGGAATGAAAGCAGAGGTAAGTTTACCATGTTCATATTGTACACCTTATTACACAGGTCATTAATCGGCTCGTTTTTCTAGTGTTTACCCGTTTGAATTTTATCAGTGCACTTTTTTTGATGACTTTTTAATGATGACTTTTTAATGAGAATTACAGATATATTTCGTTAAGGATAATCAAAGGAGCAGGATATATCGCTTAGAAAATTATTTACACGAAAATGAGAAAACAATTTTGGGTGAAGGATTCTAGAAGAAAAAATTAAGGTAATAGTAGGAGACCAGCCTGTAGGTCCCGTGACCAATCTCTGGGAACAAAGGTTTGAAAGTGTTTTTGTGTTCCCTGATGAATACCGAACAATTTTGACTTGGGCTGCCCCCTTGAAAATATCGGGCATTTTCGTGAGGGGTCAACAAAGGTCACACAGGGATAAAAATTCAAATAGTTCCAATCGTGTCAATATGCATATCAAATTACTCGTCTGGTCATGAGGATTCTAAAAATGTATAGTTTGCTATACCTCCGACCTTAAATGAGGGTGCTATGGTAAAAAATGTTGAAAGGTCAACACACTTTTGGCTGGTGGTCAAATTGACCAACACAGTTAACCTTATCAAATTGCATATCAAATTACTTGTCTGGTCATAAGGATTCCAAAAATGTATAGTTTGTTATACCTCCGAACTTAAATGAGGGCGCTATGGTCAAAAAGGTCAATGCACTTTAGAAATTCACCAACACAGTTAACATTGTCCGATTCTAATGATTTTTGGGTCTAATAATATGTTTTCGGACATGGCAAATTCAACTATACAACTTTCAAAAGTAAAAATGCTTACCTTGACCATGTACATTTAAAATGGCTGCCGTTTCGGTTACAAACATCTGACAACTTCTTATCCATGGGTTTGGGGGAAATTTTAAGGTTATGGCAACCACTTTTGATTTTAAAAGTTGCTTAGTTGAATTTGTTATGTCAGAAAATATATAATTAGACACTAAAATCATTAGAATCAGACGATGTTAACTGTGTTGGTGAATTTCTAAAGTGCATTGACCTTTTTTACCATAGCGCCCTCATTTAAGGTCGGAGGTATAACAACCTATACATTTTTGGAATCCTTATGACCAGACGAGTAATTTGATATGTGATTTAATAAGCTAGGTTCACTGTGTTGGTCAATTTGACCACCAGTCAAAAGTGTGTTGACCTTTCAACGATTTTGACCATAGCGCCCTCATTTAAGGTCGGAGATATAGCAAACTATACATTTTTAGAATCCTCATGACCAGACGAGTAATTTGATATGCATATTGACACGATTGGAACTATTTGAATTTTTATCCCTGTGTGACCTTTGTTGACCCCTCACGAAAATGCCCGGGATTTTCAAGGGGGCAGCCCAATTCAAAATTGTTCGGTATTCATCAGGGAACACAAAAACACTTTCAAACCTTTGTTCCCAGAGATTGGTCACGGGACCTACAGGCTGGTCTCCTACTATAATTAAAAAAGTGATACAAGAGGAAATATAATAATGACGGATAAGGTGGGGATATTGAAGAAATTAGTAAAATTAAGACGTTCAAAACTCTTCATACTGACAGGAAAAATACAGAATCAATAGACACGGCGACTTATTCTGTTACCATGTCGTTTTTTTTTAATTATCATTTCTCTTCATCATCATCTTCTTTTTTCTTTTCTTTTTTTCTTCTTCTTCCTCTTCTCCTCCTCGTCCTCCTCCGTAGGACATTGATTGGGGTGAACAATGGGACCCAAGGATCTACTTCTTCAATGCCGTGAGCACCGATAAGTACGAAGTAAAGAAACGACTTGGTCTGAAATCACAAGACGATGACGAAGATGATCCAGTACCCGATGCTCAGCTATCGATCAGAATGAAAGGAGTCTTCAAATCATCTATGAAACTGAATGAGTTTCCTTTCGATTACCAGGTACAAAAAGAGATTGATTATGATCGAAACAAAGAACAAAAACTTTATCCTGTTTGTATATAATAACTTCTGATTAAGGGATAATACAGGGCGGATCCAGCCTCAAGAGGAATGGGGGGTTGGCAAACCTATCGGGCATCAACCCCCCCCCCCCCCGAATAATATTTCGGGACTCCCGCCTAGCCCTAATAAAAGTGCAATTTTCACAGGTTATTATTCCATATATCGTCTATACAGTGCGTCTCAGAAAAAACGAAACCGAGAAGTATCGATGTTCTATCATAACTTAATCACAACTATAATTAATGAATGATACATATTTGGAAAGCTTAGAGTCTCCTCTTTCATGTGATGCTACTCAGATAATGCATATTTCACGCATGATTAAAAGTGATTAAGTGATTAAGTGATTAAAAGCAATTTGAAGGAAGGAAACCAAAAAGACATTTGGCGGGCGGTTTCTGAATTTCGAAGAAAAATTCACATTTCTAGAAAGTTGAGTTTCTGCCCTTTCATATGACACCTCAATCAGCGAAAATGAGCGAGGAATGACAAAGTTCTGTTTGTTTAAAGTAGTGCTTGCATTTCCATAATTTGATTAAACGAATTCGTTTTTACTTGCTGCCTGCCGTATCAATAAACGAAATTAACAAAAGACTTAACTCCGTTTCGTCGACAATCAACGGTAGACGAGAGTCTTCATGCATGGCTGATTGTCAACGAAACGGAGTTAAGTCTTTTGTCAAATCTGCTTTTTGCTACGGCAGGCACCCCAGTGAAAACGAATTCGTTTGTTAAAATTATGAAAATGTAAGGGCTACTTTAAGCAAACAGAACTTCGTTATTCCTGGCTCATTTTTCTTGATTGAGGTATCATATGAAAGAGCAGAAAATGAACTTTCTAGAAATATGAATTTTTCTTTGAAATTCAGATACCGCCCGCCAAATTAGTTTTTGGTTTTCTTCCTTCAAATTGCTTTTAATCACTCATGCATGAAATATGCATCACGTGAGTAGCATCAACTGAAAGAGGAGACTCTAAGCTTTCCAAATATGTATCATTCATTAATTATGGTTGTGATTAAGTTATGATAAAACATCGATACTTCTCGGTTTCGTTTTTTCTGGGACGCACTGTATAGGTGGTAGTTGTCCGGCCTTAGTTTTCATAGGGGGTAGTTGTCCGGGGTGGTTGTCCTGAGGTAGTTGTCCTAGGGGGTAGTTGACTGGATATGCTGTAATACATGTATATCCAAAAGCTGTAAAAGCCAAATATATGCGAATTTACTTTTTTATTTGAAGAATCTGACGATCAAAATCATGTCCGACTGGCCGAGGAAAGTAACCGAATTCTGCAAGGATATGAGCCAGAAAGACAGTGTCAGGACTGATACATTCACGGGTGAGAACAAAGAAGAAATACACAGGATATATAAGTATAATAGAATAGAGATGAGTTTTGAAGATTAAAAAATGGACCGGGAAGGTATCATTGTAGAGAGATTGAAGAGAGATCCAGAGTGATCGGAGAGAGAAGATGGGTAAGAAAGAGATCGGCAAGAAAGAGATCGGCAAAAATATTTACCGAGTTGTGCAAGGGATGCGTGCATGTGAATGTTTAATGACTATTGACTATTGGAGACAATATTCCTCATAATTTAGGTAGTATTTCGCTATTGCTATGAATTAAGATTATCGTTGGATCCGGGATTGAGGTTAAGAATTCGGTCCTCAGGGCAATAGTGGCGATTGCCACTAGAGCATGCCATGCAATCATCTTTTTCACGCAAGATTTAGAGATAGGGAAGAGGAAAGTGATACGGTGCAGATGAATTTCAGAAGTATTAACTCCGATGAGATCAACAGAATTATTATGTGTTATTATCATGAATTATAATTTTCCTAAATTTGTGATATTTTTGCTCCATTTTTGTGGCAAACAGGTGAGCAAGAATGGGAACTACAGAAGCATG